>JAEIFV010000911.1:0-123528 GCA_018904265.1 Lordiphosa collinella | reverse complement strand
AAATCAACAGCTGTTCGGTGGTGCACTAATTTTATTGTCTGACGATTTTCGACAAGCTCTACCCGTAAAACCACGTTCAACACCAGCGAATCCAGCTCAATGCATGTCTCACATCATCAGTAGTAATGAGCATTATTTTCGATGCCGAAGGACTGGTGAATTTCAGATGAATAAGTATAAGTAAAACAAACCATTCTGCCGGGGCCACTTAACACACCTTAACACAAACTTTGGGGGATACGGGTATATTATTGTCGGAGCTGGACTGACTTTTGTACTTGTTTTTATACACCCAAAAATTAGAACGAGTCGGAATTTAAGTACGAACACGCTTGTAAAAAAATTTATTTCATTCTGGAATTTTTAAGAATTTCGCGCTTGAAATCGAGACAAATTCGTTTTGTTTGGCGATTTTAGGCCGAGAGAGCGAAAGAAGCAGAGAGGCATTTGAGAGAAGAAGTGATGCACCCGCTCCTCCTTGTCGTGTTTTTTTTTTTTTTGGAGAGGAGTGAAAGGCGCTCCGCTGAAGTTTATAATATAAATTTGGACGATGCTCCAAAGGCATCCTACATGTGCTGCTGTTGTCTAAGCGGTGGTGTCTGTGAGTGCAGTGTTTAGGGTGCCGCGTTCGAGTCGCAGTGAGGTAAGTAAAAAGAAGTGAATAACAAAGAAAGAAAGTCGGTCAAGCCCGACTATAACATACTCTATTACCTGTGAAGTCTTTGCACATCCTGGGTACGTGACCGGTGCTGCCCATAATTGTTTGTTTTCATTATAACTCGACAACCGTTTAACCGATCTCTACCATTTCTTTGGCGGATCGATTATTAATCCTAATTACTAAATGTGTCCAGAGGGACCGAACTTCTTTTTCTATAAAAAACTGTGGGAGATATGACTTTTTCCAATTTGCAGGGGCAGGAGGTGGCGTGGCAAAAATTGAAAATAAACTTGATTTACCTGCAGGTATAAGAAGCATAAGTCCCATACAGGTCAAACCTCATTTGCTTATCATCTCTGAGATCTCTGCGTTCATACGAACAGACAGACGGACATGGCTTTTGCACAAACTTATTATACTCTTTTGTACCTTTGGTACAAGTATAAAAATAATTCACAATAAATTTTCAAGAGTTTCAAGAATTTTCGTTCTCGATTTGGATCACGAATTGAAGCTCTTGGATCAAGAAAAAAACGGATCAATCAATCATACTTGGATCAAGAATTTCGTTCCTGGATCGAGAATTGTCACTCTTATCGAACTATTGAGTACGAAAATTCTTGATCCAGATATGAAATTCTCAATTTTTTTTTGTCTACCCTGCAAAGGGTAGCATAGAAAGGAAGCAGCTTCGGTCACATAACGAATATATATTCTTGATCAGCATGACGAGCTAAGTTAATTTAGCCCTGTCCCTCCGTCGGTCTGTCTGTTTCTAAGCTATCTCAACCGTCAGTTTGAAAGCTATCTTCACCAAACTTTGCACGAAGTCTTTTAGTTCTTCTACGCTGCTCATTTGTCGGAACCGGCCGGATCGGATGTCTATAGCAAATAGCGGTCATAGGAACGATCGGTCGAAACTTGTTTTAGTGAAAAAAACTATTTTTTCAATGGAAAGCTTCCAAACGTTGTATTTCTTTGTGTGCTATGTTTTTCCATAATTTCACTAAGCTTGGTCTGAAGATCATATAGTATTCATACAGGGTGGCTGAAGAAAGCTACTAACAAAAAATTAGATTAACTTTTTCTATTTGATGAATCTATTTAATTTTTTGTTTGTTTTGTGGATTGAACTTTAAATTTATGGAAAATGGATAATAGGAAACTGAAACAAGAATTTGGATTGTCTGCCGCTATCACGTCCTGAAGTCCGTAGTTTCGGTTCAAAGAGAGATTAGGCGCACGTTTGGCGGCGATCCTACCGACCAGATAGACCATAACAAGACTTGTTAACAATTTTTTCCAAGCGTGGGACAGTCGAAAGAAGACCTTACCCATCGAAATTTACAGTTCGAACGGAGGAAACAATCGCTGCGGTAGCTGCAGCCATACAAAACAATCCAAAAAGTTTCGACAAGAACTTATCTGCTCAAATGGGTGTAAGCAGACAATCATTGCAGTCAATTATGAACAATGACTTATGCCCATATTAAATTCAAATGTCCAACAAAATTGAAATAAAAGCTTCGCTTGAATTTAAGATGCTTTTAAATGGTGGAAGAGGACGAAAAAACTGTCTTTTTATGCAAACTTGCCGAGCCTCTCACTATCTTGGCTTGTGCGCTTCTAATTTTAGCAAAGAAGGAGGCATTCAAAGGCGAATCGAACGTCGGTTCTTGAGAGTGGCTTTTATGGCTAATTACTGCAATGCTGGCCCATTACGGCTCAAACGAAGAAACTTTTTCATTAGATGTTCCGAGGAGGAAACAAACTATTGTCGACATATGGAGTACTTCCAACCCACAGATACTCCAAGAGACGGAATCATCACTTCGTGCAGTGTGGGTGTGCAGTTTCATCACGCTGCATTGTCGGGCCTTTCTTCTTCAAAGAAAACGGTCACACCGTTACTGTTACTGGAGACCGTTACTTGAGCATGTTAAGAGAGTTTTTCTATCGAGTATTACGCCGAAAGAGGTCCTTTCAAGTCTGTGTGGTTTCAGCAAGATGGTGCAACTCCTCACATAGCCAGCCTGATATGACAGAATTGCGACGAGAATTTCCCACATAGCTGATATCGGAAACTCCGTAGGCCCATTACTGCACCTGATTTTCTTTGTGGGGTTATTGCAAACAGGAAGTCTACAAAACAACAAAACAAAACCGACAAATTTAAATGAACTAAAGATCAAAGGCTACAATTGCGGCTATTCTTGTGTCAACTCTCCAAGCAGTAATGAACAACTTTTTGATAAGATGTCGCACATGCATCAACGAGCAGGGGGGGGGGGCATTTAAATTTAATTATTTTTAGATCTAATTAATATTTAATACAATTGAATGAGCTTTGACATGAATTAAAGAAAAATGGATACATAACTGAAAAAAGGATTTGATTTTTAGGTAGCAAATCAAAACCGTAGTAACCAGGTTTTTAGGAGACGCGGGGTCGTGAGCATGTTTAGACCCAGCCAATCTCATTGATGAATTACGGTTGTCCCTCTGAAACTCTTGTAATCCTTAGCTCTTTGGGTGTAGGTATTGTGTCACCTGCTATGGTGACCAAATGGTTGCAAATTCGATTTCCCAAGGAAGTTGTTACCCGCAGCCAGTCCATTTATAAAAAAATAAAAAAAATAAAAAAAAGTATGAAACGAAACAGATAGAAACGTTTAAGAATAAGTATAAAAATTACTAATGGGACGCCGGCCAGAATATAGAATTTTCTAGAAGATAACAAAAAATAACAAACAGAAAAAAGTTTTGTATGCATTTGGAATGGATATTTCTTTAATATCTTTTTAATCATCCAACGGAGCTGAAAATCGTTCAGATGACCATTTTTTCATATCCTTTGACGATTTTCCGTTTCGTTGGATATTTAAAAAATATCCATTCCAAATGGATCTTTTTTGATCTTTTAATAAGATAATATTGTTTCGCCTGGAGATTTGTTAGACTTTTAATCTTGTAGAATTTGTTTGCTTAATTTTTGGAATCGAACCGAAAATATTGGTTTCGGAAGAGAGCACAGGTTCAGGTTCTAATTCACACTTGATTTGGCTTAGGTTCGGTTCGCAGTGAAAAAAACCGATTTAATGAAAGTTGTCAAACCGTCTTTTTTGCAGATGTTTCAAACTTAATGACAAATCGTTAAAATGAGATTGGAGAAGTTGGTTTAGTTCTACTATGTGGAGGGCCTGTTTCCGATTTTCAATCTTCTCAAAATATTTTAATTAATTTGTTTTCATGATTTCCTTTTCCAAGAAATCAATATTCGGAAACGAGATCAAAGATATGATAGTCTTCTTATAAGGGAAAATCGGTGAAAAATCCTCCGAAGGATTGAATAGGCATTCAATTGTTCTCTTAACCTTTTTTTACTAAAATAGATTAAAAAATTGGAAACAACTCTAGATTTATTTCTATTAAAAATTATTACAAGGTTCCCGCATTTTCTAGCGAATCTGTAAATATTTGCCCTTCACTTGACTCAATTTTCTTTTGCCCCTTTGTATATCCCTTCGCTCCTTTCAAAGTAATGCGGCCGAGGCCGAGCACAGCCTCCTCCCATTGGCAGGGACGAAGCGCGCGCTCAACCGTTGATAAATATTTGTGCGAGATTCTATACGCTTTTTTCTATATATATATGCACATACATTATATATATATATATATTTGATATATTTAAACGTTTTGGGCCAATGGGCGTTGAGCACGAAGTTCGGCCAAAGGCCTCGTGGCCAACAACACGAAGCACAAAAAAAAGGTCACAGAGAAAATGAAATAAAATATGCAAAATATGTAGGCAGAGGGGAGAAATAAATTGTATTTTACTAGCTGTTGTTGTTGTTGCCAGTTGTCACTTGTGCGCAGCCCATTACCAACGGCAGCAACAACAACAAAACAACAACAGCAAAAACAATGCGTAGTAGGCCCGACTAAAAATGCGTTCGTGGCGCCGCCTACCGCCTGACGTCATCAGATTGTGATAGTTGTTGCATTGAGAAGATGTGAGTGTGCTTTTTTTTTTTACGTTGTCTTTTTTGCTCTTTTGGCCAAAGAGAGCTTCGGCTAAACGAATGCTCGTTTTTTGTAGGCGAAGGCCTGAGTGTCTCTGTGTGTGTGTGCTTGGTAGGGAGCAAATGTAGCTGGCGCACTCGCTCACACCCATTGCTGAGCCACATACAGAAGCAACTTTGTGGGCGTGGCCTAAGCTTTCTGGTAGTTTTTCTCTGCTCTTTTGGCCTAACTAAGCCACAATAACAGCAGCAGCAGCAACAACAACAACAACACACAGAGGAATGGCTGAAGAAGCCTTTGAGGGTTGCGCACGAATATAAAAACTACAACTACAGCAACACTTTTTCTTACTGGCCAACAGCCAACAGCTGGGCTCTCTCTTTTGAGTCGAAGCTAAAGTAGTTTGTAATTGTAATTGTTGTTGTTGTTGCTTTTGTTATGGCAGGTGCCCCCAAAAAGGTGTGCAGAAGCCGTTTCTTTGTTTTGCACATACATACATAAATTTAGGCCGCAATTTGAACCTTTCAGTTAAGATCAAAATATGTAAGTAAATAATTAAGAAGGCACTATTCAGAAAAAAAACATTTTATATTTTAAAATTAATTATGAACAGAAATTTAACTTTGTAGACCATTTTTTAGTCTGAAAACTGGTTTAAGCCGCAAAGTTCTTTCGAAATATACTTTTTGTTCAAACAGTTTTGATAAAATTGAGTATCCTGAAACGAAAATTCTCGAATCCACACCAACTAAAACGATAATTCATCCAGGAAACGCAGCTAAGTTAACAATTTGTGATCCTTATTTTTATAAAATAACATTTTTAAGGTTTCAGTGTAATCTACAAATTGATCTCAACCCTCTATCGAAACCAATTGGTTCATTATTGGCTTAGAATCGCTTGTATTGTATAATTTCTTAGTTTATGTGACAGATAGCGCTAACTGGCAAATGAGAAATAGAATTTTAATGTGAGAAATAAAAGCAAAAATGAAAATTATATTCAGTTGGCCTCAAATGTTTAATACAATTTAGTTAATTTCCACAAAAACTAACATAAATCAGAGTAAATTGTAACTTTCAGGCCTGTTCCCCTTATCGATTTCAATCAGATCATGCGGAAGTGGAATTGGTAGCTGTTCCCATTTCTGACGATCAAACGATTGAAAAGTAAATGGCAATTTTCTTGGCAACGTTAATACTTTTCATCTTTCAAGAATTTTTTATTATATGTCAAATGTTGTGGACGTTTTGAAGTATCCATAGATGTATTGAGCATTCAATTGACTTCAAATCAAGCAAAATCGATCGAAATCAAACCAAACTATTCGTAATTCCCAATCAGCGCATGCGCAGAGTTGATCGAAATTGATTGTCTCACAAATAGCAGCTTTATAGCACAGCGATGGGTACGCTCTTGCTCCCATAGCTCCGAGATGTAAAGTTCGACAACTGTCGCCACTCTGTCGCACAAGCAATTGCTTCGCTTTGAAGAGAGAGATACAAGAACATATGCTTGCAGTACCGGCGCCAGTTGGGCGCAAGATGTACTTAACAAGGTAGCCGCACACGCTCTCTTGCACTCTTTGCTCGCCGCTTGAGTGTCAGTCTGTGAATACTAGTCGTGAGCGAAGCATCTTCGCGGACGAATTTTTCTGTTGTAGGCCTGTATCCAGCACTGCGGAAAATTCTTGCCAGGAATTTGCTATTTATTTTGAGTTTGTGGAACCCAAGTAAAATATTTTGGCCAAGTTTGAATTAAAATAAATTTAAACTAAATAACGTTAAACCAACTTCGGTCTACCATTGTAGATTTAATTTCAGTGCGACGTGTCTAGTGGTTTATTATTGATTGAGTGGTGACATCACACCTCGACATCAGCCACATTGGTCTCACAATTCGTTCCAAATTATTGGGCCAATGGCTGAGCACTGCACACATTGCAGTGTGGCCCGAGAAGAAATAAGACTCAATGGTTGGTAGCCAATTAAATAAAGTATGTTATATTTGAATACAAGATAAGAACATGAGCTCAGCAGCCGGGTCAGAACCTTGGCAAAAATAACAAAAACAGAAACCGCTATTATTAATTAGATTAAATCTTGCACTATATTTTTTATTTAAACATTATCTTGCGATTGCTTTGTTCTCCACCCCATTTGCCTCCATCTATGCGCTCATCACATCCAAAATAATTGTCAACAATATATTCCTGAGCTGTGCAATAGCTGTTTTGGGTTCCACACACGTCTTAGACGCCGCTATCGATACGCCGCTATCTATACAATGTGTGGATTTTGGTCAAGTTGCAGGATACTAAACAAACGAAATCATAAACAAAAAAATTCCTGGCACAATTTTTTCATATGAACTTTGGCAGGAATTTTTTGGTTTTGCGTTGCTGGATACTCGGCTTGTCTCTTAATTTTGTTTGACAATAGCGCTCTCTCTCTCTCTCTCGCTCATTTTGACATTTATATAAGAGGCGCTGAGAGAGCAAGTGCGGCTACCTTGTTAAGTATACCTTGGTTGGGCGCACTAGCAGATGGCTGCTAAAAAACAAAATACAGGCAGTGTCTGATAAGGTTTGTTTTTATACCAGGGGCCGGCAGCTTCCTATCTGGCGTATATAGGAAAATTCTCAAAGCAGCGCTGCTCAAACACGCATAGTATAAGCTGTACAAGCGCCGCTGCTTTGCTTGCTTTCCTACGCCGCGACGCAGTCGTTGCTACTGAAATTGAGAGCAATTTTTGAGCTGCTCTCACACACACCAACATCACAAACATCAGTATGGGGCACCGGGCAAGAAAGTGTTCAGTGTCCTCTCTCTCTCCAGTATTGCAGAGTGTGCACTGGCTGGGCGTGGTACTATACTTGGTGTAGTTTAGGTTCATCAGTTCTGTTCTCGCTCGGAAAATAACGGATATGGCTGCTGCTTCGATGTCATCTTGGAAGTAGTTCCTAGTCGAAAGGTTATACTGCAGTTGGCTGTAAGTGATGCGGGACTGACTAGCTCTAGCTTCTGCTTCGAAACTGGCCCTCTCTCTGTTTTCAATACTTCGTAGAAGCTGACCTTGCCAAACGCTCCATGTGTTGTAATCGCTCAGATTGCATTCGATGTTGTGTTCCAGTGCCATGGATTCCCAAGTGCGGAAAAACTGCGTTTTGGTCTCTAGCAGGTACGTTGTAACAACTCTTGGAAGACGAGTGGGGGGCATTCGCATGGTTTTGGTTACGTAGTCAAAATGAATTTGCATTGTATACTGTGACATGGTGGGAAGTCCTGTTTCTAAATGTATTGCATAGTTGGGGGAGTACTGAGGTAGGTGGAACACTCGTTTGACAAAAACACGGAGAAGCTTTTCTACGTCTTCAAATTGATCAACGCCCCACACTTGAGCAGAATAGCACATAATTGCTCTTGCAGTGGCTACAAACAGGGCATATTTGGTGCTGTGGCTGACGTTTCTTTTCCTAAGCAGCTCTTTCCAAGTCGAGTTTATTGCAATTTTAAGTGTTTATAATAATATATTTAGTGCTGAAAATATTGACAGATTTCTCTGGCACCCGTCAACTGGCTGGTGTTTACACGTGTATGGCAGCAACTGGCACATATAAATATGGCAAACTGCCAGTGTGTCTGAACACACCCTAAGTCGTCACACAAAATACTTAAAACTATTAGCATTAACCTTGTTAATGATTCAACTATTACTGAAATTCCTAAGCGGCAATTAACATTCATTTCGAGCATTTAAAACTTGGAAACTTCAAATCTTTTGGTTCGTATTCCAAAGAACCATAACCAAAGAATTTGAAAAAGTGAAAGCGTTGGGACTTCTGATATTAAAGAAGAAATTGTAAAGAAGGAAAAATAAAAATAAAAGAAATGAACAGCCGGTTTGGTTCATATTATGGTTTTTGGAGCTAACTGAACAGTGGTTTCGGTTCGGTTCAGTGGTTAATAAAGGCATTTTAAGAAATAAAACAATTTTGGTCGTAATGTGACTTTTCGCATACTTTGAAAATTGAGTTTCTATAAAAACCTTTTCAATATCTTTAAGATCCTTATAAAAATGTCCAAAATGTATGAAGTCTGATTTGTAGGATTCTAGGAATGCACTTCGAAAACGGCAAATGTCGTCTAGAAAAGAATGCGTACTATGCATCTTACACACCCTATTAATCGTATGAAAAAAAACTCTCCAGGCCAAGATTTAATTAAGGTGAAGAAGTACTACACAAAAATTCATAATATTGTCCAGTAGAGGACGACAAATCAATTATCAAGTGCGGAAGACTTCCAGGTGTACATATTGTAAAATGTGTGTCAAGTCATCCTTAATGGCTATATCTCTCCTAAGGCTATAAAGGAGTGCGAATTCGGTCCTATCTCATTAGAAAAATTTTTTCGATTTTTTTTCATTTTTATATGAATTAAGAATATAATAAAAGTGAAATGATGAAACGATTGAGTTGGCTTGTGTGTTTTTTATTTTAAAAAATGTGGCGCTTTCAAACTTTTACGGCCAGAATGTGAAATCTAGCATTAAACTTTGTGGCACAAATCGTGTCAGAACTGGGGTACGAAAATTTTTTGAGGGCACTAGGTGATTATCTTAGGAAAACCAAATTAATGAAGTAAAACCAATATAGGGCTAAGAGGAAAAATCCATGCATGTTTTTAAACTCATCAGAAAACTGAACCGAACCGTTTTGCTTAGTGGTTTTCGGTTTGGCTTAGCATTTCTGAAAGGAAGCTGTTTCGGTTTGTGGTTCGGTTCACCAGCTGAAAAAAGCGGTTCGACTCGGTCTAATTCGAATTGGTTCAAAGCCGGTTTGCATCCCTGAATTTTACTAACAATCGCTAAACTATAGCAAAAAAACACACTATTGAGTATTAAGCCGCTAAATAATTTTGTCTTATTAAGTACGTACGTGCGAACCGATCCAAGAACGAGTTTTACAGAACCGATTCGGTTTGGGATTTTGGGGATACTTAATCTATGACTTTCCGGATCTGCATCCCAGGCTCGGTTCAAATCATGATCTTACATAAAGACTTTTATCATTTTATGGTAAAAATGCGGCTTATAAATGTCTACCAGCCATGCTCCCATATGCACTTTCGCTAAACCTTTGCGATTTCAAACCGGGCTTTGGACCAAAACTGAACTCTAAATCGCAAAATTATTGCGAAAGCGAAAATGTAAGCATAGCTGTGAAATAAATCGAAAGTCAAAATAAAGTCCTGCTTAAATGTATTCTTACCAATTCGTTCAAGTTCATCGAAAATAAAAGAACAGTTTTATAACGATCCAAAAAGGTCCAAGGTTCGAACCAAGCTTTCACAAGCTCAGGAATCGGTCCGCGAACCGCACATTAGGTTTTACTATTCGTTAATGCCTCCGTACCGAGCCCTAGGCAATAATTTTACGAAGTAGGCAGCCTTGCTTCAAATCAAAATTCACTCTTAGCGAACTATTTTGAACACGTTTTCTGTTTATTTCAATAGTTTTGGTCCCTTCAATTTCATGATAGTTCTATGGCTCAGTACTCAATTTATCATTGCTTAAATGGAATATCTGAAACCATACCTAAAATCAGCAAAGGTCATGACGTAATAGGACATTCTTGAGCTATGCCATGCCATAAATTCTGTACCAGCCGAACCATTTCATAGCTGATTCAGTAATGATTTAGTACTGAGCTGAACTGAAGTGATGCGACTTCATTCAGCATGGTTTTCCACTTTGGGTGGTGTCTTTTTTTTTGAAGTATTTTACAGAGATTGATTTAGCCTTCTCAATTATCTAAATGATTAATCCACAGCAAAAACCGAGCAGACCTGATCGCTTAGCTGAGTTTTTTTTAGCCTGAGAGCAACTTAGTTCAACATTTACACACATGCCTGAGAATCTCAGTTGAGTCAGTTACAAAACCAATGGTTCATTGAGCGCTCTGCTATGCGGTCAGTTCAATTTGAACTGGTACTATTATACCTGATCGCTTAACTAAGTAGGCCATAAGGCTACTTAGACGCCTGTTAGCACACTCAAATGAAAACTCAGCTATGAGATCAGTTTGTGTAAATAGAGCTTTAGTAATTCTATAAAACTTAGTAGCGAGTTTAGCTGGCCCGTGGTCTCAAAAAGTTGCTTTGGTTCCAACCAAAAAGAACTGGATGCCTATACAGTACTGTTTCCTGAATGTCCCCATCCAATTTTCAGTAGGCTTACGCTAATGACTGCCGCTCGTTTACTGTCTCTCCATGTAATCACAGCTTTAAGCAGTTGGGAGCTGCAAAGTGTAACGATAGCAAAATCAGACAATCGATTGTTTCCAAAAGCAAAGCTGATCAAAGGAAAAGCTGGTACTTAATTAAATTTTTCTGGTTCAGTATTTGTTGTAGCTATGATTTGACAATGTGCAAGTAACTGAGATAAATGGCAGCAACCCGTACCAGATCAGTTTCGGTTCAGGTACCTTAGGTCCCTCGAGCCGGACCAGTCTTCTTCTTCTAGTTTCGATCCCTTGTGGGACATAGGGCATTAACCACTCCTCTCCTCCAGCGAACTCTGTTGTTGGCCGTCGCTTTCAGTTCTCCCCAACTTTTCCCGATGCTTTGCGCCTCTCTACCGACAGTCCTCCTCCAAGTTTCTTTGGGTCTGCCACGTGACCGCCCGACTCCGTCCAACGGGTCCTTGCGATATTGTTCTCGTTTTTTCGCAATGTATGTCCTATTCAGCTCCATTTCATCCGATGTCGACACTCTCCATATTCGCTCGTTCAAGTAGCTCAGAGTTCCGTATTCTGTCAGGCCAGAATATGCAGTAGATGCGTTGCAGGCAACGGTTTACAAATGTTTGAAGTTTCGACACTGTGGAAGTTGAAATTTTCCAAGTGGAAGAAGAGCCTGATTTTGAGCCAGTGTGGATAGGTCGAGCAACGCCAAACAGCGTTCAGTTTATTAAAACTATGAAAACGGAAACTAAACAACTGTCAAGTTTAAAATATTTAGGTTAAAGAAATGATGAAAAGGTCTTCATTTTAAACCGACTAGTTTCATGTAAAATAGTTGCCGGAATAACGTAAGATCGATTTATAAACTAAGGCTCCAGCCAAAACTTTTGGTTCGGTCCGCTTTTATGATTGACTCGAACCTCCGGACCGAAAATTTTGAAAAATTTTACAGATTTATAATCTTAGATTAGATTCGGGCTTAATTATAGAATATTTTCTTGTAATGAAAATTTGGAGAAATAAATTACAAGCCCCCTGGTATCCAAATTCCAGCAACTGTATCTTCACGCTAACAAAGCGACGATTATTGCTTCTATGGATCGTTTGTGCGCCATCGTGCACTCATCCTAAATGATCTATTTAAAATTTTCCAACACCTTAGCCATATCTGATTGCTTTGATATGTTGCAAACAGGTAATAATAAAATGCCGCAATGATTTTCCATTCAATTTATATCAAAATCAATTTATGGATATCGATTTTCAACTGCTGAAATGCCAGTCAGCCTATTAAAATGAAGTCAGCCTATTAAAATGGAATGCTAAAACTTAATATAGCCGGCGAACATATTCACTTCTGTTAAGAAAATGAAGTAACAATACTTTTTTACAATTTTTTTTAAAGGGACTTTTCCTTTTTCTTCCCAACTAACTCATTATGAAAACTTACTTAGTCGGGATTTACACGATGAAACAAACTTCATAAAGTTTTCTTAGACTGGATTTACACGGTGAAGAAAACTTTATGAAGTTTTTGAAAAAGCTTTCGTTTGTAGGAAAGAGGTGTAGTGGCGTCGCTGGCCTCTCTACACCCCTTTCCCACAAGCAAGAGCTTTTTGAAAGCCTTCATGAAGTTTGCTTCACCGTGTAAATCCAGTCTTAGTAGGCGTGAAATTTAAGGGAAAATGACTAAGTGTCAATTTCTAAACTTCTATCTAGCTGCTATGTGTCAGATAAGCTCACATCTTATAGAAGATATGAAATCGTCGCTTAAACTTATAAACAATACGTATGGAATCTCACCTGATTATCTCGCCTAATGAGAGAACTTCATGATATTCGCTTCATTGTGTAAACCCCGACTAAGTTTTGTGTTAAAAAGCTGATAGAGTAAAATTTAACAATTTCTTAGCAAATAAAAAAATTTCAAAAATTTCCCACAAACAATTTTCATTCAACTTTTTGATCAGAAAACCGTCAGCAGAGTCAAGAGCATACTCTCTCGCCCTCTTGCTCTTCACACCACCACATTAGCTCTTTGAATAAATTTTGAAAAATTTTTGGTTCTCTTCTCTCTTAGCTCTTTTGAATTCGCCGCAACGCCGGCGCGTCTACGCTCAGACATCGAGTCGTCGAAATCGTCGACGTCAGCGTCAGGCAGCAGAGCAGAGACCTGAGTCTCGAGTTTCATTCATTTTCCGAATTCATGAGTTTCAGTTCGTATTTAACTTTCGTCGTGAGTGCACGTTTTTGTATGAGCACGAGAGCAAAAGCAACAACAACAACAACAACAAAAAACAGTGAACGTGTGTGTGGACAAACAACAAAAACAACAACTGAAAGCAGCATGTGTTGCATTTAGACAACAACAAAAAGCCATAATAACAACAAAAAAAAAACAGTGTAATTATTTTGATATTTATTACTTTGTCTTAAAACTAAATTAACTACGGGCCAGGAAAATCGATTTCGCGCAAAATGAAATTGTAATTTATTAATTTATAACACCCCCCCCCCCCAACCCCCAAGCACCAAGCAAGTTGCCAGGCTCCAGGACAAAGCCATAAAACGAGACTTCTTGAAGTTGGGCGCACAGGAATTAAGAAAACTTACGCGAGAGAACTTTTGCCTGAGCAGTGGGTGTGAGGGGTGTGAGGAGTGGGTGGTACGCGCCAAAAACTGTTTGGTAAACACACGCACACTCGCACACACAAGACACTGGCATCGGCAGGCTCTTTTGGCCGTTGTAATTTATTACTTTGAACATAAATAATAAAATAAGCGTAAATAAATAAATACTATAATATAAATTGTGCCTTCTTTTACGCTGTGTGTGTGTGCGGACCCCAGGACTCTCGGCCTTAAAAACAAAAAACAAAAATAAATAACAGCTGCTTTGGTTATAAATAATTAATGAGAAAACACAACAGGAAATACTCCCGCAAAAATTTTGTATTTATTTATTTATATTTTTTCCAAGAAACATCAAATTTAATGCTCGAACATGAATAAATAAAAGTAATAACAGCGAAAGACGCAGCAGAAGGAGAAGGAGAAGGCAGCAAAAGTTGTGCAGAAATGGAGCACTCCCCCTCCTCCTCCTCCTCCTCCGCCTTCCACAAATAAACAAAAATAATAACGGTTCACAACGACTCCGACTTTAATTGGAATGAAATCATAATAAACATAAAAGACAAAAGCGGAAGAACAATCACAATAAATATAATTAAACTTTATGACAGTCGCAACTTTTGTATTATTTATATAAAAATATAATTACCCGCGCAACCCCACCCCCCCGCGCGCCCTCATAAATAATTGTATTTAATTAATAATAATTTCACATATTGCAACTCGCAACTAACAAACAATAATTATATATTTAATAAAATAATAAATAACAATCTTTCTCCCTCTCTCTCTCTCTCTCTGATGATTGTCTCGTGGTGGCCTATGGCAAATAATTGCCGTTCAGTTTTATAAATTAAACCAAATTAAACATAAATAATTTCATTGTGTGTGTGCCAGTGTGTGTGTGCGAGTGTGTGTGTGTGTGCTTAGCTAATCAAATATTTTAATAGAAATTCATGGAAATTTTTCCAAAGCGACAGATTAATGGGTTTATTTAATAGAGTTATGACTATTCGAGAAACTTTTTGTTTGGATTCAATTTTCCAAGGAAACAAAATTTTTGGAATTTTCTTTGTAAGAAAATTTTGGACAATTAGACTTGCTTTATACAGTTTTGATTCTTTGAAGATGATGAAAATTTCGAAAACCAAAAAATTTTGACCGGTTCGGTTAGCTTACAACGATTTTTGTTTGGTTCACCTTATAGCTTTTAGAGCTAGCTGATGGCAGTTTCGATACGGTTCCTTTTTAAAATTTGCGATTCTCCAATAAGCTCAAATTATTCTTTATTTAGTTTTTCTAATAAATTTTGAAATGCATCCATAGAAACGATAATGCAAACCAGTTTTGCACCGAACCATTGCCTCCATTTTTGTGCTTGTAAACCCAACGATCCAAAAAAGTATTCTTTTAAAAATGTTAAACCAAACCGAAAACCTCAAAGAAAACGGTTCAGTTCGTTTCATTAGAAACCAAAGATACTTTACTTGTGTTAATAAATCGTTCTAAGGTAGCGGTAGATATTCGTCCTTAAGGGGGTGTTCTCCATGTCGAGGCTGTTTTTTGACCTTTTTGCTGGCGGCGACGATTTCTCGTCTCCAGGTTTTTGGAAATAATCAATTCCATATCATTCTGGTGTGAACTTCCAAAAAATTTTTCAGATTTTTTTTGACAAAATGGCGGCTATCGGAAAATGAAAATCGACTTTGGTTCCTTTTTATACCCTTGCAGAGGGTATTATAAAATTGTGGGGATGTTTGTAACGCATTGAAGGGAGCATCTTCGACCACATAAAGTATATATATTCTTGATCAGCATGACGAGCTGAGTTGATTTAGCCCTGTCCGTCTGTTTCTATGCAATCTCCTCCGTCAGTTTTAAAGCTATCCTCCCCAAACTTTGCACGACGTTTTTTGGTACAAATACGCTGCACATTTTTCGGAACCGGCCGGATCGGATGACTGTAGCATATAGCTGTAATAGGAACGATCGATCAAAAAACTAGTTTTAGTGAGAAAAACTTTTTGGTTTTCCATTGAAACGCCTCCAAAGTACGTATTACTTAGTTTACTATCCTTTCCCATGATTTCACTAAGTTTGGTCGAAATCGGATAACTATAGCATATAGCTCCCATAGGAACGATCGGTCGAATAACTAGTTTTAGTGAGAAAAACTTTTTTGTTTTTAATGAAAACGTCCCTTACGTTGGCAAATATTTTTTTTATATACTTTTACACAATTCTACAAAGTTTTGTCAAAATCACATGACTATAGCATATAGCTGCAGTATGAATAATCGGTCGAAAAAGAAGTTTTAGTGAGAAAAACTTTTTTGTTTTAAATGGGATCGCCTCCAAATTTCGTAATTAACAGATTTGTTATGCTTTTCGATGATTGCGCCAAGTTTGATCGAAATCGGACATCTAAGTATATAAGGTCCATAACCAAATTATTAGACACCTTGTATTTTGAATTTAATTTTCAAAATATATTAACGTATTGCATAAACCGTCGCTAACTCATATTAAAACGATGTAGACAAACGATTCAACTCAAATATTTTTATTGTTCCAACTGTAATAGTGTTTTTTTTAGCAAAATAAAAAATAAGTGGCATATTCAACTTTATCAAAATGATAAGACATAACTAAAACTAAAAATGAAAAAACACCATTTAAACTAGTTCAAACCACTAATTAGTTAAACCCTATCTTAACATCAAAAATTCTTTTTTTAATGAATCTTTCAGATTCATACTGTTCAGGAGGTTCCATTAAAAGTTTCATTAATTCGACGACTCTTGTAAAAGTCTTTATACCCGACTTGTCATTTCTTAAATTGGAGCTTTCCGGTTTCATTAAGGGGGAACACACTTCGGGCGTAGATGGTTTTTAAAAAAATTCCAGAAAAAAAAGTATAAGAGATTTTTTATTTTTGTTTTTTTATTAAATAGTTAATGAATGAAAGGAAAATACAAAATTTTTTTTTTGTCAATATGAGGGCCGTTCAGAAAGTTATCGGCCTCCGAAAAATGATGAATAAAAAAAAGGTGCCCACATGGTGACCATGGTTGCAGCACTTGGGATGATCTGAGAAAAAAAAGAAAAATGCGGTTATGTTTAGAACTAATGTGGCTATCGTTCGGCCCTCCGAAAAAAAATTGAAAGTTTTTTTGACAAAATGGCGGACGTTTGAAAACAAAAAATTTTTTTGGCCTTTTTTTTTGTAGTGTAGTGTAAAAAAAGTACACTTAAAATATAGGTATCCAAAAGTTGGAGGGCCGAACGATAGCGACGACAATTCTTCGTCGTATAAGCCCTTCCGGAGCAAAATCGGTCCTCTGGTTTCCTCTGAATCGTGGCCATTAGTTTGAAAAACGTGGTTTCGAGATAAACGCGTTTAAAGTTTGTAGTTGCTAGGCAAATCGGGTCACTTTGGGTCATTAAAAGGACTATATCTTCTAAACTATTTCGAATTTTTGAAAATCCTTTTACGGGGATATTTTTGAATATCCAAGCTACAAAAATATGCAAAAAAAAAAATCGAAAATTTTTTTTCCGCAAAGTGTTTTCCCCCTTAAAGTGTTTTTCCCCCTTAAATTTAAGGGGAGCAAACTATTTTCTTGGCTCGTAAATTGAAAATCCAGCTTTCCAAACTTATTGAATGCTCCCCATACCATTGCTGACCTGCCACCAAAATTTCTTTTCGAAAAGTAAAGGAGCCCTCCTTTCTTAAATCACGCCAGTAATGACGAAATCCATCTGGACCATCTAGATTAAACTTTTTTTCATCCGAAAAAATTACCTAAACAAAATAAAATTGATTAGAAATATGAAAACTAACAATGCGACATTAATTACCGAGGCCCAGTTTGTTGACAAGTTTTCTAATGCAAATTCGATCCGTGCTACTTTGTGGCGGGCTGTCAAATGAGAAAGTTTTTTAAGAGTACCTCTCACAATGTGATCAGATTTATTTAAGACTCTCCAGACCGTCATAGTGGACACATTTTTTGCGCTGAGTGCAGCAAGTTGGGAGCACGAGGCGGTTGAATTGCTCGCTTTGTTAATAATGCATCGCTTGCTACGGTCATTTAACACTGGTTTTCGTTCAGTACTACGTTTTTTGCCGTATTCTTCAGGATTCTTCAAAAAATTGGCAATAACTGTGCACGATTGTATATTTGGCTTATATTCAAGCCGGACTTTAAAAAGGCAAGAATTAAGCCCTTTCTTTCTCGCAAAGCAGTGTTGATTGACCCATTTTATTTCAAATTGCGTAAATTACAATCGTGAACAAAAAAAATTAAAAGTGGAGTTGTTTTTAACAGTCTGGCCTTAATTTTCGATATGTGTCTTATACTTCTGATACAGCTGCAAGCTAGCAAATTTCTATGACTTGAACGCAAAATTAACGGCACTTTAGACCTTAGTGTAGCTCCCATAGAAAATAAAGGTCCGAAATGAAGTCTTAATTAGAAAAACTTTTTGTTCGGCCGAGCCGAAGTTAACTTTCCCCAATTTTTTTAGTTCAGGGCTGCAAACCAGAAAATGAATTCGAATTTCCGGTTTTGTGGGTTCGAACCCTAAATTTATCAATGGTTAGGGTACGAAAATTCAAGGGTCAAGGTTTTTGGCCAATGGTTTTGGTTCTATCCTCTCAAATTTTCCATATAAAGCAGACAGTATTTCTTGAAAATTTATGTGTTCACGTGCTGAAATCGCAAAAGTAGGTTGAAAATGGGAGCATGGCTGTAAGTTATTGAAATGAGAACCAACGTTCTTGAATCAAGAATTTTTACTTAAGGTAAGATGAAAAGTTCAAGAAAAGCGCGACCTTAGTTTAAGTACAAAATATGTTAGATTGCGTACAATATTGACCTACAACACTAGCTCCGAAAAGAGTGCAACTGAATGTGTAAATTATTTTTCAGCGAGTCTGTTCTTAAAATTCTTAACTGGTTCTAACTCTTTCATATGGAGTGATGGTATATTTCTGACCTACAGTAGTTCTACCACAATAGTTGATTTATGGCCATGGATATTTTTAAACTTCTTTGGTTTATTACGGAACACCCGTTTTCGAACAGTTCGGGAATTGCTTGAGAATTTTAAGGGCTCAGCCATGCTCCCATTTTCGCATTCGCAAAAATTTTGCGATTTGGTAAGCAAATTTTGTTGAAAGATCGGTCATCGCAGATGAAATTAACGTTCCGAGCAGTCCAAAAACCAGTTTGAGAAATTCATTTTAAGCCCTTTCACAGGCTGAAGGTCTAGTAAGCGTTTTCAACCCTGGTTTTTCAAATTGGAATTTTACCTTAAAGGAGATTAGAATAAAATCTTGTTTTCTTTTCCTGTTACATGTATATAAATGTAAATCATAGAGAGATATTTGAAAGGAGAGATGGTTTTAGATAATATTCTAACTTTTAATTCTAATTCTTTGAAACTTTTGAAAAGAAAGAAAAGATTTAAGCTCAATGTTCACAACCTGATCGCTCAGCAGAGTTTGTGTTAAAAAAACTCACCTGAGCAACTCAGTTCAGCATTTACTCATGCCTGAGAAGCTCAGTAGTGTCAGTTACAAAATCAATGGTTTATTGATCGCTCTGCTGTGCGGTCAGTTTAATTGGAAAAGGTTCTATTACACCTGATCGCTCAGCTAAGTAGGCCAGATGGCTACTTAGTCGCCTGTTTACACTTGCTGAGAAATACTCAGACGCAAACTCAGCTGAGAGATCAGGTCGTGTAAATTGGGCTTAACTTCATATGATCAACTCTGCTTATACTTGTGAACGGTTTTAATTTGACTAAACTAAAGAATTTCAAACTTTGGTTTTGTTTTGAGATTGCTTAAACTATACTAATTGCAAGTAAGTTTTTCAAATGGGGCAGGATTTAAAAAGTTAGAAATGCTTGTCACCCTACAGATAAATTTATAAGTTTTAAATTAGAATCAGCTACGTTTACACGTAACCCAAAGCGGAATTTAGACTTTCTTTTTTTAACACACGAAAAACTCCGCAGCAAATGTAAGAGGACCAACTAAGAACTCAAGAGTCAAGCGTCCCTTGTCCCAGATATATCCAGTCTCCTGAATTTTTGGAGTTTTCATTCATTAGCTTGACTTGACCCTCTCTCATGCTGAAAAGAAAGCCACGCCTATTCGTGCAAAACGTCCATGTTATTTGTCCGATTTTATTGGGATTTTCAGAATTTATAGTAAATATGTATTGGTTCCAACTTTGAAATTGTGACTCTGATTTAGTTTTAGTTACACAGATAAATGCTTAGATAAGGGAAAATATCAATTGTCGATAAATTTGCTATTGAAAAAGGAATTTCGTTTTTTTAAACTTCAAAAATGCTTAAATGAAGTTTGAAGTTCTCCTATTTTTGTATGAGAGTATTTTATATCAAGGATTTATGAGAATGAACTTAAGAGTTTTTTAAACTAAGTCGCTTTTGACCCAAAAACGAGCGAAATCCTTTAGTATCGTTATAGATATTCTTCTTAAATAGTTGATTTTAAATCAGGGGTGGGCAATAGAAGCAGAGAAGCTGCCACTGGCAACTGAGGCACACATTCGGCAATGCACAGAGCAGAAGAGCCGAATGCTTGTCGAAGTCATGCATCACTGAGTGTCAGAGAGAGGCAGTCACATTTTCCGTCCTCTCTTCTTGGAGAACACTGTTGCTAACATACAGATTAAAGCTTTGAGAGATCGTTTTTTTTGACTCATTAATATTAGGCGAAAGAGCGTCTTAGATCTCTGCCACCATTGCCGACCTTTGCTTTGGACTATACTAAACTTAATAAGATCTGCAAAAGTAGCTAGAGTCGTTATTCTTATCAAGTATTTCTAGTACCAACAAGCGTTCATTTCGAAAATTTGAAAAATTTCTAATGTAAAATTTACTATAAAAAAGCATTTTCCCCTATTTTCTTCCAATTTCAGCGCATAAACTGAAAACAAGCGAAAGCAAATCAAAACCAATTGCAAAAATGTGTTAAATACCGAAAAGAGTAAATCCCAAAAACTGAAAACAACAATTTCCCAGTGAATAGTTGAACACCCCAAAGCAAGGACAACAAAATGGATATGACCAAGGATATAGTGGATTTTGAGGAGAAGTTAAGTGAAGTGGATGAGTCGCAACAGTATGAGGCAAATGATTACACCATGACCCCCCACACCGAAGGCAGCAACAGCAATACAGAGAACCAAAAATCAGAACCCCAAGTTCTACTCGACAAAGAGGAGGAGGATAAAGCTTCGATAACACCAATGGAGGTGGAACCAAAAAGTGAGATATCGGAGGAAACTAAACCAGCCAAAGAGGTGGTGATCAACGAACAGGCTTTAACGCCACCGCCCAGACCCTTGACCTCCAGCGAAGTGGTGGGTCTAAGTGAACCACTTGATCCCGAGCTGCGTGTACAGTTGCAGGTAAAGAAATCCAGATCTCTGCCTGTCTCACCTCAACCACAAGTCACACACAATTTGGCCGCGGCGGCGGCTCTCTTCGAGTTTGGTCAGAGTAAAGCCAGCGTTAGCACTACCAAACCTAAACTGGCTGCATCTGGCACTTCACAAAGGCGCATGCCCTCGAATGCCACTGGAGATAATCAGCAATTTTGCCTGCGCTGGAATAACTATCAATCCAATCTGACAAATGTGTTTGATGAACTTCTGCAGAATGAAAGTTTTGTCGATGTGACCCTGGCCTGTGAGGGACACTCGATTAAGGCACACAAAATGGTGCTATCCGCCTGCTCGCCCTATTTCCAGGCTTTGTTCTATGATAATCCCTGCCAGCATCCAATAATTATAATGCGAGATGTGAATTGGTCGGATCTGAAGGCCCTGGTGGAGTTTATGTACAAGGGAGAGATCAATGTGTGTCAAGATCAAATCAATCCTTTGCTCAAAGTGGCCGAGACCTTAAAGATACGAGGGTTGGCTGAGGTCAGTGCGGGTGCCAATGGTACAGCAGGAGCTGGACCTGGTGCCTGCGAACAACGCATGACCGTGTATGATGACGAAGAGGATGAAGAGCTGGCGGCTTCGCTAATGCGTGAAGAACACGACGACGATGAACTCAAACCCAAGCGAGCCCGCCTTTTGAGTAAACTCCAAGCCGATAATGCCCTGGATCTGAATCAGCGCCAGCGAAAACGTTCCCGAGATGGCAACTATGCCACCTCAAGTCCCCTAAGAGCCGCTTCACCTAATCAAACAGCCTCGGCAGTCACACCCAGCCAGCAGCCCTTGTCGATGACCACCTCCACCATAGTGCGAAATCCTTTCGCCTCACCCAATCCCCAGTCTCTGGCCGGACATTCCTCGTCAGCTTCGAGCAGCAGTTCCTCTGCCGGTACCCATGCCACCAACTCCACCTCTTCCAGCTCCACTTCAGCTTCGTATCGCTCTTCGGCACGCAGTTGCTCACCGCCACCACCACCACCACCCAGCAATGGTTCAGCGGCTGCTGCTCTCAGCTCACCCACTTCGACTCCGGTTCAGCAGCAGGCCAACGCTCTGCCTCCGCATATGGCTGCCGCTGTGGCTGCTGCCGCTCATCATGCACAACCACCACCATCGAGCAGCTCCATGCATCATCATGCCGCCGCCGCAGCCGCTCAACAGTTGGCCGCCCAACATCAGTTGGCCCATTCACATGCCGCCATGGCCAGTGCCTTGGGTGCCTCACTGGCTGCAGCAGCGGCTGGCGGAGCCTCGGCTCCGGGTGCGGCCAGTGCAGCGGGTGGAGCAAGCGGTGTGAACAGTGGATCATCAGCACATCATGATGATATGGAAATCAAACCGGAAATTGCCGAGATGATACGCGAGGAGGAGAGGGTGAGTTTCTTTTTTGAGCTTAAATAGATTCACGCTTGGGTAATGGGATTGATCAATTGATATATGGACATGGGGGATACACAAAGACAAGTGTTTGTTGTCTTGGCTTCTCAAATGAGAAACAGTGGAAGCATATGGGGCGGAATATAAACTGGGTTTGCCGTTCTTTTTAAGAAATACTTTGGAAAATATTTTGAATAATTTTTTTTTAAGTTTATTGGGATTACCAAAAACGTACTTGAATTAAGTTTCGAAATGTTTAGGATCTGTAAATCATTTCTACTAGATTTTCCCATGTTTAAAAGACAACTATTCCGGTTTTTTTCCCTGAGAAAGAAGAAAGAAATTCACTTGTGCCTAAAATAAATTAATTTGTACTTAAATTAACATAAATTTATAATTCTATCAATTATGAGTTTATCAGGGCTAGCAAAGACAAGAAAAAAGAAAAGAAGCAATTTTAATGATTTTTAAAGTCAAAAAAGAACTCTTTTTAATTTCTAATATAAGAACCAAAATGCTTAAAATCTAAACTCAAATTAAATTTGTTACATTATCCTTTATCAGTTTATCAGGAAACATTTTTTTTTTTAGGAAAGGGATGCGAGGTGAGATTATTCCACGCAACTCTTCATTTAAGAGTAAGGAATCAAACTCTTGGACCTGTGGAGTTCGTCATTCATGAACGATAAGTCTTGTTATTGAGTTGGTGAAGCTCTTAATTCAAGAGTGGCTGATCTAGGCTTGGAGTCAAGTTATTGATCCAAAAGTTCTTTTTATTTATATTGGGAATCGCTGGATCAAGTAATAAAATTCTTGGATCAAGAAATACGCTTTAAAAATTTCCAATATTTTCCAAGAAATTAGCTTTGGGATCATACATTTTCATACTTACCGACCTTCTTGAATTCGAAAACTCTTGATCCAAGAATGAAATTCCCTAAGTTTTCTCTGAATTCACATAGTTAGCACAAGGATCATACGTGTTGTTATAAAGCATGCTGCCATAGGTTCACACACATACAACTAACCTCCTCTTGTTGTTGTTGTTGTTATTCTTGTTTGAGAATGCGTTTTCTTCATAAAAATTGATGTCTGCACCGCCGCACAGTGGTGCCTTTTTTCAGAAAACGTTGAAAAAATCACTTCAAAATTTTTTTTTATTTTCAGTTCCTAAGCTTACGCCAATAAATCAGGGCGTAATTAAATCGTGTATCTCAAACTTTTGATTTTTTGGTCAATTTTGATGATTTTTATAAAAATCTTAAAAAATTAAAATCAAAAAGGTTAAAATATATTTTTTTAATACTCATTCTGATCATATTTAGCAACAAAAAGAAACCAAAATTTTTTTTAATTTTTTTGTAAAAAAAAAAATTTTTTTGAAAGGAAAAAATTTTACGTTCCAAAAAAAAATTTTTTTTTTTTCATTCTACATGCATATTTTGATCTTATTAATTGGTAGCAGGATAGAATTTATAGTAAACAAGTTTTTGAGTAGCGTCTCTACTCGAGTTCGTCTTCTTTTAACGCGACGTGCGTTTTTTTTTTCGAGGTTAGGTCAGTTTTATTGACATAACTTCCGCAAACGCAAACGAACGCAAACAATTTTACTCAATTTAGATAGATAATTAATAACTTTAGGCTGTCTAAGAAATGTTATCAAGAACTTTTTGGAACTTTTTTTGTGGGAGTCTACCAAAGTTGAAAAGTGCGTCAAATATGGTGTATTTTCCAAATGGCGTCTTGTATAAGAACAAATATACTTTTCATAAAAGGCCGAATGGACAATGATCGGTGGCATAGTTTGCCGACAATTTAATATGAAACTTTGTGTTTTTTGCAAACCTGCACATTCCCTTGAAGACATGAAAAAAAAAACACTTTGAGATGCTATATCTCCCTCATTTGTCACACGATCTCCAAATCAGTTCGAATCGGTTAGTTTGGAATATATCTTTATTAAAAAAGCTTTCTTCTTTTGTCAAGCGCTTCAGTCAAAAAATTGATTCTTGCGGCAGAGCTAGGGCAGAGGCCCCACTGTGCGCCGTAAGCAGACTGTGAGCATCCCTGGTCCTAAGGGTTTTCAGGAAAATTTATAGCTACACACCGTGACCATTTGGACTGGTTATGTCTTTAATATCCTTTTAATCATCCAACGGAGCTTAAAATTATTCAAAGGATATGAAATATTATTATCCTTTGGATTATTTTCAGCTCCGTTGGATAATTAAACGACTATTAAAGACATATTCAGTCCAAATAGATCTTTTTGTTTCTGTGTAAGAACTTGAGAGCGAGGACTGACTGTGCAGCTGAATGTATGAGTTGAGACCAGTGCCGATCAGCTCAGCTGTAGCACTATTCCTTAGAGAGGACGAAGACGTAAAAGGGATAGAGTAAAATCATAGTATCTAGCACATATTTTAGCAATGCACTGGACTAGAGCTGGCAAAAAATCGATTTTTTTCCCTACATTTTTAGCAAAACATCAATTTATAAATTTGTCTGGAAATAAGAGTATTGTAGGGCATACCTTCATCTTTTATTTGGCACTTCCTGTCACATAATCGAACAAATAGCATAGTAGGAGCTATATAAGATGATAATTGGTCCTTTAAAGGAATAAGAATATATATTTGTAATAATATAAATCAAATCTATTTTCCATTTAACTTTATTCACCTTAAATTAAATCACTTCATGTAATACTTGTTATAATGAGGAGAGATTTTTCACATTTGACTTGTGTATCTAATGTAAAAAGGCTTGACACAGCCCCAGTGGGTCAAAGCCGAGCTCCTCTGAATCTCTTGGCCTGTGAATCGGACCTACAGTTTAACACCGAATCCGAACGGCAGTTTGAGAAGCTTTTGAATAGCTAATTACTTAAAAACTGACGCCAACAGCAGTGAGGGGTAACCGGTTGTGAAAGTTTACTCAAAGAAAAACCTTTTTTTATTAGTCCTCTTGCACAGCGGTCGCGCACACTAGCCGCTGAGCCACACCCGGGTGTAACTAATAAGATAAGTAAGAAAACTCTTCTCCAGCCATTGGTTTCCATTAGAAAAAAGGAGCATATCAACGTTCTTGGCTTTAAAGATGAGGGCCTATCCGAGATTATGTTACGACTCCATATTCCGGTCCATGAATCGGAAAATAAAAATCAACTTTAAAAAATCACTCCAAATTACATTAAGACAAACTTCTCAATTCTCCAGTGTACTCCGAACAGCATTAAGCAAATGTAAAATTGGCTTGTCAAGATGACACAGCCCGAAGGGGCCAAAGCCGAGCCTCTCTCAATCTCTTGGCTTGTGCGCTTCAAATTTTAGCACAAGAGAAAGGGACCTACAGTTTAACGCCGAATCCGAACGGCAGTTTTTGAGAGGCTTTTCATTGCTAATTACTGCAATGCTGGCGCCAACAGAAAGAGGTGTGGCCGGGTTTAAAGTTTTATTCAAAGAAAAAAACTTTTCATTAGATGTTCCGAGGCGGGATCGAACCCACGACCTCATGCTCAGCAGTCGCGCACACTAACCGCTGAGCCACCCAGCCACCCGAACAGCATTACCGATCGTAAAAGCCATTGTACTACATTTGAGGTAATCTTCCATATTGGCCCAATGGGTTTTCTGCACAAATCTCATTCGGCTTAGGACTTTGCCTAGAACATTTTCATTCAAATTTCTATTTATATGTATCGGAATGTGAATGTTAAAAGCCAAATAACATTGTCGGTTTTGAGTCCAATGATTTAATCGAACTCGAAAACGGGATAAGACCTATGATACAATAATTACAAGGTAGCTCACTGCGCATCTTCGCTGTAATCAGTCGGCCTTGGTCTTAACATTAGAACAGAGGCAGGAAAAAAATACATTTACATTTTTGCATTGGTGTGTGTGAGAGCAGCGCAAAAATTGCTCTCAATTTCAGTAGCAACGACTGAGTGGCAGTGTAGGAAAGCAAGCAACGCAGCGCCGCTTGTAAAGGCTATACTATGTGTGTCAGAGCAGCGCTGCTTAGAGAATTTTTGTATGCACACGAGATAGGAATAAGCCTGTCCCTGCATTAGTAGCAAAAACAAATCTTATCGATGTCATAGCGCTGCCACCAAATGCCTGCCGTGTCACGCGATAGTTTTTCAATAACTCGAAATAATTGGCAGCAATAGTTGCTATTGAGATTTCTTCTATTATTCTTATACTTGTAGCATGAACCTTGCCTTTGAAGTAACTTCTTCAAAATTTTGGCAATAGTTCGAAATAAAAGGCTTAGACCAAGGACTTTATGTTCACTAGACAGCACCTAGTCTAGTGTTAGAATTTGAGCTTTCTGATCCAATTTTTCCTGACACCACTTTGACATACGATCTTCCCACTAGAGCAACGTTAAGATTTATCACTTGTGTCTTGATTCCAGATGACATAAAAATTTATTTCTGCACAATGCTTCATTCATTTCATAAGCATTCAGATTTTAAGCCAGCTCTAAAGTGATTTTACTCATGTGAAGTTCAACATAATACTTGTTTTCGTGCGTTCTGGAAATCAAACTTTACATGCGAAGCATTAAGCTAAGGACTGCTCTTAAGAGCGATTCATTGGAATATGAAATATATGTTTTAGTTTTGAATCAGATACCATTTAAACCGTTTACATTTCATTATAAAATTGTTTATAAGTTTTCTGACTTGAGGCAATTAGAGTCCTTTTCTGTCTGAATTGAACAAAAACTTCATTGCTCTGTCCAAACGCCAAAAGATAATTAAGCATAGGGACCTTTCTCTCCATCTCGCGCTAATTCTTTCATATTTATGCAGCCAACTGCTTCAATATTGAACATCTATATCCCCCCGTCACAAACATATATCCAACTAACATCCATATTCATGAACCTCAGACTCATTCATTTATGCATATATACAAATACTTACATAAATAAAGTGCAAAAATAACATGGAAAAATATTCAAAAAAAAAAAAAACTTAAACGAAACGAAAAAGCAAAGCAAATCGAACTCAATGTCAACATAAAGTTTCATTTCAACAAGCCAAGTCATAAACAAAAGTAAATATTATTAATAATAATGACAGCCAAACAACAGAGGAAAAATAGACTTAAGTGCAATAAAGTTAAATCAAAGGCGCATTAGTTGCAATTATAGAAAATCAAATGCACGAGACAAATATTTGTGCGACTCTTGTTTGCATTGCCATCAATTTTTGTCAATTGTTTATAATTTTTTAGTGTTTTTGTGTTCTTCGTCTGCGTGCATTGTGCAATTTCGCGTCATTAGCATTAAAAAATGTTTTGTTGAATTATTTTTCAAGTCGCTGACGCACTTAATGTCGAGATCGGGACCCCTGCTCCCCTTAGGCCACTGCAACGCAGTTTCTTGTACAAATAGAAAAATCAGCTTTAATGTGCAATCTAATAGAAATAACAACGCCACGGAATAAGGTAAATACTTTGTAGTCGTTTCGTTAATAGACATGCATTTATGCACTTTCCTGAACAAAATGCACAAACTATGCCCTTTGAGCAAATGTGCATTAAGAATACAAATGGAATACAATAGATATTATAGAACCACCACCCTCGTCTACATATGTGGTAATTGCGGGGTTAGAGTGAACTGGATTAGCTTAATAATAAGCAGTTGCATTTCCAAGTCATTCAAGATTGATTAATTGATCTGTTTTATTTGTTATGCTATAGAGAACTTTTTGAAAATTTCAATATTTGCAGACCAAAAGTCATTCTGAAGATCAAAAGAGGTGCTGAAAACTAGAGTGAACATGTAGCTTATGGATTTCTTGGAATCGTTATTATACTACTTCAAGTCGATTTTTCCTTAATGGGTACTTGAAGTATCTTTTCGGGGCCTTTAGTCAATGTACGAGCTCAAAAAAAGAGTTGGAATACTTTGATTTGTTATATGTGTACCATATAATATCCTGCAATATCAGAAGTGGTGAACTTTTCGCGCAGTGGATTTATCAATTGATATCAATGCACAAAGTGTTACAACTTTAAAGAAATGGTTGGAGACTCTCGAAATGCCAAACAAGGGCACAAAGGCGGGTTTGTGGAACATAAAAAGAAACTTCATTTTATTCATCCAGTAGTGTTGAGAAAACATCGATAGTGGGCACCAATTACATCCTCATTTAACCAATTATTGTCATTTTTTGTAGGCATTCAACATTGATTTTTGAACTACTTTGAAATCATCGTATCAAACCATTTCTTAGCCCTAAAAAAAATGATCCCAAATAGTTTTACGATTTTTTTAAGCGCAGAGAACAAAATCTGCAATGGATTGGTTTTAAAGTCGTCGCACTCTTCCGAATCATTTGAAGGTGTTGAAAGTTGTCCGATCCTACGATCTTTTAGGGACGCCTGCTCATTTATTATTGTGTTCTGACCAAGGCTGCTAGTCGGTCCTGAACCAAACCCCTGATAACCGATTTGGTTGGGGTTTTTGGGTACGTCGAAACGGCCCATGCATCGACCCTTTTAAGGTTGGGACTTCTTCTGAGCCTGAACCCGAACCGAGCCGAATCCTTTTCTGAACAGATGAGTGTTCGGAAAAGGGTTCGGCTCAATTAATTACGTAAGTCAAGATTTAGTTAGTAATGAGCTTAGCTGGCTCGAGATTGAAAAAGTTGAGTTTGTTCACAAGTGTGTATAGGGGAAGCTAATGGTGCAGATATAATAAAAGCTGTTAGCCTTATGACTGCCCAACTGCAACTGAAGGCGCTGAAGTAGTTTTACTAACTCAGCATTATTTTCGTCTCTTTCTTGCACATGCTCAAAGATGAAGCCAGCGTCATCTATTTCCAGCAACTTCGTATACTTCATACTTTCATAATTTTATTAATGTGCATCAGAATTGTTTTCTACGGGTTTGGTTGGGCATTGCTCTTCTGCCTTACCCAACGATATGTAGCATGCTCCACGACGCTCACCAAGAATCTCATTCAATCGCGCCCCCAACTCCGCATTTTTGCCCTTGGTTGTCATTTCGCGAGTCTCCAACCACTTCCTTAAAGTTGTATCATTTTGTGCGTTGATATCAATTGATAAATGAACTGCTCGAAAAGTTCACCACTTCTGATATTGTAGGGGAAGCGAGTGGTATAGATATAATAACAGTCGTTAACTGTTTACTCGCAAGCCCAACTTATCGGCATACACAAGCACCCGAGAGTAAGCCAAGACTGATGGAAGTTTATTAATAAAGATATAAAAAAAACAGTGGACCCAAGAGACTACCCAGTAAGCAATATTTGCGTTTTCTGATACTTTTTTGAAACTTTTTTTTATGAGCTTTCACTGTCTTAATGTGTACCAAAGAGAGTCCGGAATGAACGCACATAATCTGGAAGATTTCTCAGTCTAACTGACACTTTTCTGACCAGATATAAGTGTTTTCACCCTTGCAATGGGACATATAAAAACCTCATAAGAAATACATATAAGTTACTTTACTGTTTGGTCACTGTTTTGGTAATTTTTTTGGTCACTGTTTTGGTCACTGTTTGGTCACTGGTTTGGTCACTGGTTTGGTCACTGTTTTGGTCATTGGCTTGGTCACTGTTTTGGTTACTGTTTGGTCACTATTTTGGTCACTGTTGTGGTCACTGTTTAGCCACTATTTTGGTCATTTCTTTGGTCACTGTTTTGCTCACTGTTTGGTCACTGTTTAGTCACTGTTTTGGTCACTGTTTTGGTCACTGTTTTGGTCACTGTTTTGGTCACTGTTTGGTCACTGTTTGGTCACTGTTTTGGTCACTGTTTTGGTCACTGTTTGGTCACTGTTTGGTCACTGTTTTGGTCACTGTTTGGCCACTGTTTTGGTCACTGTTTTGGTCACTGTTTTGGTCACTGTTTTGGTCACTGTTTTGGTTGGTACTGTTTGGTCACTGTTTGGCACTGTTTTGGTCACTGTTTTGGTCACTGTTTTGGTCACTGTTTTGGTCACTGTTTGGTCACTGTTTTGGTCACTGTTTTGGTCACTGTTTTGGTCACTGTTTGGTCACTGTTTTGGTCACTGTTTTGGTCACTGTTTGGTCACTGTTTTGGTCACTGTTTGGCCACTGTTTTGGTCACAGTTTGGCCACTATATTGGTCACTGCTTTGGTCACTGTTTGGTCACTGTTTTGGTTACCGTTTTGGTCACTGTTTGGTCACTGTTTAGTCACTGTTTTGGTCACTGTTTGGCCACCGTTTTGGTCACAGTTTGGCCACTATATTGGTCACTGCTTTGGTCACTGTTTGGTCACTGTTTTGGTCATTGTTTTGGTCATTGTTTTGGTCACTGTTTTGGTCACTGTTTTGGTCACTGTTTGGCCACTATTTTGGTCTCTGTTGTGGTCACTGTTTAGCCACTATTTTGGTCACTGCTTTGGACACTGTTTTGGTCACTGTTTGGTCACTTTTTAGTCCCTGTTTTGGTCACTGATTGGCCACTATTTTGGTCACAGTTTGGCAACTATATTGGTCACTGCTTTGGTCATTGTTTTGGTCATTGTTTTGGTCACTGTTTTGGTCACTGTTTTGGTCTCTGTTTTGGTCACTGTTTAGCCATTATTTTGGTCACTGTTTGGTCACTATTTGGTCACTGCTTGGTCACTGTTTTGGTCTTTTTTTGGTCACTATTTTGGTCACTGTTTTAGTTACTAGTTAGGTCACTGTTTCGGTCTCTGTTGAGCCACTATTTTGGTCACAGTTTCACCCCTCTTCCCACTTTCTTCCTAACCCACCTACACAGACCCAACTCACAGCTTACAAAGACTTAAGTGATTGACTTTGCAAAGTCAAATGCGTAGGCAAAGAATTCTGTCGTTTTTTCTTGTTGAGAAAATTCAGAAAATGCTTCAATGCGTCAACATATATAAATCTGCCAGTAAGTACGACAAATTTCGACCTTAGTTTATGAAAAAGGGACTCGCTAGACTCCTTAATTCTGCGAAACTATTCTCTAAAAAATCAACTTTTTCTAAGATGAGAACTTACATTAGCTATAATTCTAGTCGCTTGCGAAGGAAAGTCATGTGCAAATCTGATTTAGTAGGCCGCCAATCGTTCAAATACCAAGCAAAACTATTAAAGCAAAATTACAAAAAAGTATAAGACTGTGCAAGTCTCATAAACATAAAACTCTTTTATGGCACCACAAATTCTAATCTCAAGCAAATATTAACTAACCAATTATGATTCGATATCAGCCCAAATATCAACTGTATTTTCTATTTATATAGAAATAAAAAAAAAAAGAAACCTTTGGCTCATTTTTGCTTTATAATAAGTATATGGCCATGACGGTGCTATAAAATATATATTTAGCCCTGAAAAACCCCAGATAAATAAATTCATAAAAATTCTATTGCGCCCCTATTTAATCGTTTGACTATTTGTTCTATATAGGACAATCAGCTAGCTTTTGGTTGGAAGATGAATTTGCTGAAAAAAAGCAGTCAGTCGCATGATAAGTATCGAATTTTTACTAACGCTTGTAGAACAAATGTTATCAGCAGCGTTTACTTATGTGAAATCGACGCGACTTAAGATTACAAATTGTTATTATTATTTTATATTGTTATTGTATTATTTGGTGGCGATGATAAGATCTATGTGGGTTTATGGCCCACGAGTACCCCCAAGTCATAAAATAAATTACTTATTTATTTCAAGTGCGCGACGCAGAGTCGCAGGTGTATAAAAAAAAATACTTTATACCATATAATTGCAGCAATTTTTACGACTTTTTTGCCTCATAAATTATACTAGAAAAACTCAAAAGTTGACGAAATCGAAATATTTTAATCTGTTTCTGTTTTGGGTGGCCCCTTTTTTTGAGTTTGTCGGCTACTAAAAGGAAAACCCTTTTACACAGACATAAATTTGATTTATTTGAATTTTTTCATATCAATCAAATGGCCTCCTAATGAGCTAAAGACCGCACACAGGAAACGAGAAGAGACATTTGACATTAGGTTTTGGTTCACACGCTAAGCACCCCACCCCCTGCCTTCTTCCCTACCGAAAAACCAACGAAAACATCAATGAAGAGTTCAAACAACCTGCTGCTGCTTAGCATAAACTAAAAGAACAATTATGACTAATGCTGGAGGAGACAAAGCGCAGTTGTGAGAGCAAGACGGAGAGAAGTTTTCAGCACTTGGCAATTTTGTGAAATTTTCAATTGCAAAAACAAAACAAAAGAAAGCAAAAAGTCAAAGAACTCGCGCACACACACACACACCAAGACAAAAGGGCAGAGGAAGTAAAGAAAGTAGCATCTTCTGGTGACTTTTGCTGAGGGCTTGGTATGCACAATGCTGCGTGTGATTCTGTGTGTGTGTGGTGCGTGGTCTATGAGCGTTCCCCTAGTGAGAGAGAGCGAGGGAGAAAGAGAAAAGCAGAGAGTACAAGTTTGACTTTATTAGGTAACAGGCTCACAGCTTTTTGTCAAAAGACACTCTTGAGAGGGTAAGACAATTAGTAACGAAAGTATACTTCAGGGTTCATTAAGAAATATTGAAGAAAATAAATCGTAAAATAAATGGTACATTTTTTCAGGATACATTGGCAGCTCCTGAAGTGCCTCTGGCTACTTTTCAGACCAAATTCGGTAATTCTGTTTGTTGACGAACCCAATGAACCAAAAATGAGCTTCATCGCTGAATACAATTTTCACAGTTTTCACATTTTTCACAGAGCACGAATTTAGATACTTAAATTCATTAAATTGCAAGCGCTGATCGTTTGTTAGTCTATTCATAGTGAAATGGCAAACCTTACTGAGCATTTGATTATGTAAAAATCCAAAAAAAAAAGTACACAGAAAAACCGAATGGCATAAAAATCACACTTTAGGAGAGATGATGAAAGCTAAGCTTTTTGAAAAGGACTGTTCAAAGCCAAGTACTTCAGTTCTTACGGTTTTCCATCCATACGCAGAGGGGAAAAACCTCAAAAGATCTCTAAAAAAAGTATAAGTAGACATTTAGAAGTGCTTCTAACGAGCTAACACGCCGCATTCGTTGCATAAAAAATTATATTTTGTTTCCCTCCAAAAAAAAAAAAAAAAAATTTTTTTTTTTAAAAAAAAAAAAAAAAAATTTAAAAATTTTATAAATTTTTTTAACAAAAAAAAAAAAAAAAAAAAATCCAAAAAATTAAAAAAAAATATAAAACCCTGCCCAAAAAAATTTTATTTTTTTAACCCATTGGAGTAAAAATATTCTTAAGAAACGCAATATTTCCACTCAAATCAAGTTGTTGCTTTCTGAAAAATTTATTCCTCAAGTCAGAACATTGTATTTCTGGGTGGCTGATGAATATTGCTACATTAAGTAGCTCAAATTACTTTTTTTTCAGTGTTTTCAGTTTTTCAATTCCCCCCCTTTTTTTGGGATTATAAAGTTGTTATTACTGCTTGGAGAGTTGAGACAGGAATATCCGCAATTGTTGCTCGAATGGATTCAAATTTGTCGGTTTTGTTTTGTAGACTTCCTGTTTGCAATAAAACCACAGACAAAAGCCAGGTGCAGTAAGGTCAGGCGACCTGGAGGCCAACAGAATGTGGAGTTTCTGGATATCAGCTTATTGGGAAATTTTCGTCGCAATTCTGTCATAACAGGCTGGGCTATGTGAGAAGTTGCACCATCATGCTGAAACCTCACAGAGTTGAAAGGAATTCTCTTCTGGATAGAAAAACTCACTCAACTCTCTCAGGCGTGATAGCGGCTACAATCCATTTTCTCAAATTTAAAGATCAATCTACAAAATAAAAAACAAAATTAAGCAGATTCAAGTAAACGTAATTTAATTTTTTTGTTGGTTGCGGCTTTCATCAGCAAAAACCTTTCATGACCTCTTTTTGGTGACGATTGTGCTCCGATTGTGACCATTGGCGCGAAAGCAAAACATGCTTAAATTACTTGAAAACTATTCTTCTAAGCTGCTTTAATAATAGCTTCTTGACAGATTATGAAGTTCAAGTATGTACACTATTTTACAAAGGTTAATTTAAGTAATAATTATTTTCTTTACGGTGAATTGAAGTTACTTATGAAATTTGCAGATCTTAGAGTAGAAGTAGAAGTGGAAGATTCAGTGACGAACAACATTTTACGATAGCTGTGAGATCCAAAATATCCTTGACTCAATCAAACACAAGCTTTAATAACTAGAGTACTTTGGCTTCTTCCACTTTAGGATACTGTCTCCATTACATTAAGCACGTCATGAAAGAACGGTCACACCAATACGAAATCAAAATTTATACCAAATCCAAGTCAGCCTCAAAGTTGATTATTTAAAATCAATTAGTATGACCTTCAATTCCTGACTTACTATGGGCAGACCGGAGCGGGTGCCGGTCAAAAAACTACGAGGTGTGTTCAAAAAGTATCGCGAATTTTGAATTTTCGCGGGTTACGTATATTCGAATTTCGATTTTTTTGTGGCGTTATGTTGGTACTCATGTCTCACTTATGCCGACAAGCTCGGCCATTTTGAATGTTCACTTAATTGTTGACAGCTGCTTTGCTTGCACGTGTTTTGGATCGTCTTCGATTTTTACCTATTCAAAAAATGGATCAAAAGAACCTGTATCAAATTTTGTGTGAAAAACGAAATTAAGTGCGCGGTTGCATTCCGAATGTTGACTGTGGCATACGGAGAAGCTACCTTGGACCGAAGCAACGTTTATCGGTGCTACAAAATGTTCTCAGAAGGCCGAGAAGATGTGAACGACGAAGAGCGTGCCGGACGCCCGAGCACTTCAACAACAGACGAAAAAATTAATGAAGTGGAGAAAAATGGTATTGGCCAATCGTTGCTCCAGAGGGTCATAACTGGTGACGAATCGTTGGTTTATGGTTATGACGTGGAAACCAAAGCTCGTATTTAGATAAAATCTTTAAAAATGCTTCAAGGGGTCTTCTCATTCAAAACCCCGTTTTTTTGGACCCTTTTTAAAAAAATTCTTATTTGAAAACGCAAAAATAATAAAAATAAACTAAATTTTTATTTATTGTATTACAAAAGGTTCAAAGTAAATAAAAAAATTTTTTGCCTCGATACGAGGGCTGTTCAAAAAGTAATGAGACTTCAAAGTTGGTGGTGAAAAAAAAGGTGTCGTCACGGCGGCCACGATTCCGGGTCTCCGGGGGTTATAATCAGTATAGATGTAATTCTCGGCTGAACCTCAAACTTAATTTTGTGATTTTTTTTTGACAAAATGGCGGCCATTCAAAAAAAAAATTTCAATTTCGGGCTTTTTTTTGTAGTTTAGTGTAAAAAAAAAATAGTAAAAAATTTTTAAAATTGTGGTCGGAGGTTCAGCCGAGAATGGTGACAATTCTGCGTCGATTCCACTTTGTTTCATGAAAATCGGTTCAGTTGAACTGGAGATATCATGGCCGCCAGTTCGAAAAACGTGGTTTCGAGATAAACGCGTTTAAAGTTTGAAGTAATTTTTTGGAAAAAAAAAAAAAATCAAAAATGTTTAAATGCAGTTTTAAGGAGCTGACAATTCTCCGTCGAATTCACTTTGTTTCATCAAAATCGGTCCGGTAGAACCGGAAAAACTTAACGCATAGGTCAAAATACGAGGGTTTAAAAAAAAAGTTGCTCAATGAGAAGACCCCCTTAAGTTTGCAGTTGCTTTGGGAATTTAGGTCACATTGGGTCACTAAAAGGACTATATCTCCTAAACTAATTCGAGTTTTCGAAAATCCTTTTGGGGGGATATTTTTGAATATCCAAGCTATAAATAAATGCAAAAAAAAAAAGTCGAAAAAAAAAGTTGCTCAATGAGAAGACCCCCCTTAACTTTTTTGGTCATTTTAGAGAACCATTTTTATAGTTGGGCATTTGGCTTTTCTATATGGAATATGAAAAAAGTTGCTCGAAAACTTCTTTTTACTGTTAAGGACTCTTACAATATGAGGAATGAGGGCAATTCTATATCCTTTTATGATGTAACAAAGATAGAGATGTGAGATAGCATTGTGTTAGGATTTCCCCCCAGTAATCCATCCATTAAAATACATCTGTATATAAATTGTATACATAATTGCCGGAGTTATTATATTTTCACAACTTAACCAAGGACAAAGCATACAAATTATAACACATTATAATGTCATTTGTAACGGTAGCAAAATTGCAAAAGCAATCATTTTCATTCATTTCAATTTTCATGATTATTATTTCTCTTGTAATTCAGTTTTTCTTGTTGCTTTTTTTTGGGGGGGGAGGGGACGCTGCCTTTAATTGTCTGAAGCAACGCGGTAACTTCAGCTTGCAACTTCAGCTGCAGTCAAAATATAAAAAGTACACACAAAAGTACGAGTATCTATAAGATGCACATGTATCTCCGCCGTTGACTATAAATATTGTATCTCAACTCTCTCGCTGCGGCTGTGTCTTTCTCTTGGCTGTGTTGTCTGTTTGTCTGTTTGTCTGTTTGTAATTGCGTAAACATACTCGTACATATTTTATTTTATATTTTATTGTTTCGCTTCGCTGCGCTGCGCCATAAGGGCAGATACCTATAATTTTCTTATGTCTTTCGTACAATGAAAAGCAACAGCAGAAACAGGCTATGGCAATAATCATCATCATCATCGCCAGAGTTGGCATCGTCGTCGTCGTCGTCGTCGTTGTAGTCGGCGTCGTCATAAAGACAACAGTTGACGACGCGACTGCACTAACGACATACACACAACAAATGTGTGTACCCTACAATAAATGCGGAATAAATAAATAAAATGTAACAAAAGGCAGCCAAATAAATGAAAATATAACAAAGCTTAACACAGCCGTCACAAGGAAAACAAATGACGCGAATGGGAAGAAGTGGAAGGAAAACTGGAAGATGTGGATGTGGATGTTGAATTATTGTTGTTTCTGTTGTTATCTTCCAATTTGCTGGCAAATGGAAATTGTCTTGGGTCAAAGACTTGCAAAGAGAAAGATGGGGGACTTGTTATGCAGGAAGTGGAAAGAACAAAAACCACAGACTAAGTTTTTAAACACAGCAAAAATATATTTTTTTATTTATTATGGCATCAAAATGTTGCCATAATTTATTAATGGTTTATGGGAAACTTTTTAGGAATACTTTGCTCCAAGCAGAATTTTACGATACTTCATTTAAAGTACCAAATTGTTAACAGTTCAACAATGAAAACCAATTTTTCATTTACTTTCCTACTCAAATGATTCGTTCTTCATTTTTTTTCAAGTGTAGATCACCTTATAATGTGTAAGGATCATGATCTTTCGTTTGACTAATAATTCAGGCGTACACACTCTGAGAACCGAACTTCTAGGTATGAGAACAACTCGAAATATATTTGATAATAAATAAGAATTGATTTAAGCATAAAGCGGGACTGATTCGAGAGCACAACAGGTTGAAATTAAGTGCCAAATAATATTGGCTTAAGAACATATGAGTATTAATTTCAGAGCAAAGACGATTATATTAAGAATTGTATAGCATTAGATTACGAAGAGCAAAGTGCTTTATCCAAGCACAATTGGCTCTTTAGCCAAGCATTTAAGGAACTTAATACGGCCTTGGGGCCGGAGCGGCTCAGCGGTTTGTGTGCGCGACTGCTGAGCATGAGGTCGTGGGTTCGATCCCGCCTCGGGACATCTAATGAAAAATTTTTTTCTTTGAATAAAACTTTACACCCGGCCACACCTCTTGCTGTTGGCGCCAGCATTGCAGTAATTAGCCATGAAAAGCCTCTCAAAAACTGCCGTTCGGAATCGGCGTTAAACTGTAGGTCCCTTTCTCTTGTGCTAAAATTAGAAGCGCACAAGCCAAGAGATTGAGAGAGGCTCGGCTTTGGCCCCTTGGGGCTGTTGTCATCGTGACAAGCCGATTTTACTTTTTTTTTTTACTTTACTCATTTGTCAACTTACAATAAGGGAGAGATTTTACGGACGGGACCACCTTATACTAATTTCATCATGTAAAACAATCCCCCAGACATCGTGTTAAATACTAAATGTATTTCAATATGGTGCAGCAGCTCTATACTTACAATGTGAGCAGCTAAACATATATACATCCTTCAATGCACACACTTGTAAATAACAAAAATACAACTTTTAGAGAGGACATACTTCACCATGTTTCTGCGCTATCCAAGATGAGAGAATCATCGTCAGCTCCAGTTGAGGCGTGGTTCACTTACGCTTCGGTTTCAGAACTATTACTAAAGAAAGATCTCGAACTGGGATGATCATGACATCATAATTTGGGCAGCAACAAGTCAGAAGGGCGGACTGAAGCACTTCCTTTCTGTGACTACTGTATTTGAATAACATCCCTGTTGAAATATTAGAGTACAATGTTTCCCATACATTTTGTAAGAATACAGAATAAAATAAATCAGTTTTTAAATGTTTAAGGTTTAGTTTTATTGGCTGTTTGCTGATAACTGAATTGGTACCTAAACTTGATAAGAAAAAGTTAGATTGAGAAATGCTAATATCAAAATGATACCAAAAGTTTGACAATCAAAATGTCAAAATGATAGTTGTTAGTTTCAAATTGATACTAAGAAATTAATACAAAATAGTGTCAGCCTGAACTAGCTAGTATCAATTTGATATTTTCGTAATATCATTTGAATACTTTCGAAAATATCAACTTGATACTTGAAGTATATAAAGAGAATTTGATACTCAATAGCTTCAAATTGATGACTAAATAGTGTCAATTTGATGACTACTTTTTTTGGGTGTAGTTCTAAATAAGTACGAGTATGTTATAAAGCCGAACCATATCTTGCCCAAATGTAGGAAAAACTAAAGTCTATGACAGATGTGCACTTATAAGCACCGATTAACTTCATCTGTGAATAGTTTGCAGCGCCGCCATAAGCATGATGCAGTCATTCCTCAAGAAAATGATATCAACTCGTTTAATTTACCTTGTCATGAGATTAATAAGAATTAATTGGCGTTTTTTCATGAAGAAAACTTGTATTTTAGTGAGAAAAACCCCCCATGCCTTCCAAAAAAAGTCATAAAGCACAATTTTCCTCAATCTAAGAGAAATATGTAAAATTAAAACCATCTGCATCAGACTTTACAGCACTTTAGGCTATTAAAAAAATCAACTTTCAATGACTTTCTAAACAATTTTTCCAGTAACTTCAGGCTTAGCTGGCATCATAAAACACATTTCTCCTCCTCCTCCTTCGCTCTCCGCGCAAACACATTGAACTAATAAAATGCATAAATAACAGCAGCAGCAGCAGCAGCAATTCAAAACAACAAAAAAGAGCAGAAAAAACATTAAAAACTAAAATGGAAACATATGTTTTTACAAATTATATATCCAATCGTAATAATTACACGCCTGAAACGCTGGCAGAGACAAAGAGCGAGGGGCAGCAGATGAGCACAAGAACAACACACAGAAGATTCGATTTATTTAACAGATCTCTCTAAGCGGGGGTGCCCGAGAAGACCTAAATAAAGAAATGCATTCAGCGCGGCCTGAAGATAAATAAATGGAAAAAGAATTTTTCTAAAGAAAATGTGCGCGCACAGCACACAAAGTAATAAATGAGAGAGAGAGGGAGCGGAGGAAGATTTAATAATTTACAAATGCATTTGCAGCAGATGTGTTAAAATTCGTAAAGTAATAAAATAACAAATCAAATGCAGGAAACACTCAAAAGGCGCACTTCAAACAGCATTTTTTTTTTTTTTTGTATAAATAAACCGAGGAGTCCGCCACTCGCTTTCGCTCACTTTGCCGGCTAATTTCCAACCAAAAGGATACTCGACCGCAAAGTCGGTGAGTGTTGAGTCAGTCAGGCAGTCAAATCGAACATTTCCAGCAAATTGCTTTTACATAAAGACGCAGCCGCAACACTCCATCCTGGCAGGATACGGCTGAAGTGTGTGTGTGTGTGTGTTTGGGTGTAGTGTAAGAGTAAGAGCCTGTAGTGGGTGGCACAAATGCGGCACAATTATGTTGCAGTAAATGCCAAATTAGAGGCATTTACCTGCTCCTTTTTTACGCATGTCTGAAATGTTTGTCATTTGGCAGAGATGATGATGGTGATGAGGGCTTGATGCAGTGCGAAAAATGAGAAATTAGACTGTCTAAAAAAAAGGGTTTGGAAAATAAGTGCAGTATGCAAAAATTGGTTTCACTAGGATGGCTTTAAAATAGTTATTAGAAATCTGCCGAAATGGGAGAGAGAACCTTTTACTATCTTTACTGATTAGTAATCAACGCACAGACCAAATGGGGGCTGTTTCTTGCACTAATCTTTTAAAGCAGTGGGAGAATGCAAAGGTTTTGTCTCTAAATGTTCCTCCATAGCCACCAGAGGCCGAGCGCAATCGGCTATTTGCACGCACACGAGCCGAGCGCAGGCCGAAGTCGGGCATATGAGCGTAAGCAGAGCTCTCTTTGCCTTTATTCGCTGCCCAGCCGTCGATGAGGGCAGTTCAAAGCTGGGCTGTGTCGCTTTTATATCGCACACCAATACACTCTCACTTTTTGGCCTCGCTCTTCTTGAACATCGCTGCTCTTAATGTTATTATGAACATTCGGAAAAAACTAGAGAATTTCAAGAATATTTGATATCAGAAGTTCAATAAGAATGCAAATTCTGGATCCAAGTATTAATTTTTGATCTTATTTTTCTTGATCCAAGAGCTTCAATACTTGTAAGAAGTACGAAAAATTCTCAAATCAAGTGGAAAAAGTCTGGAATCAAGCGTTAAACGTACTCAAATCCAAGATTGCCCATTCTTAAATAAATTTTTTTCTAGAAAATTAATTGTGAAACTATGTTGCAAGTTTTAGTCGGCTCGAGAAGCTCGCAACACCACAATGCACTAGCAATCTATGCCTGTCAATTGTCAGTCCAATAGCAGTCTCTCCATGCCAGCTATGCCATAACTGCTTGGGAATTTCAAAGCAACCCACACCCTTCTACCATAAAAACAAAAACTGTGAGAGCGGACTCAACGCTATTCTGTCAAATGAGTTTACTCACCTCTCTCAGTTTCTTTACCTCACTCCACTTGCCTAAAAACACTAAACTGACATCGAATTAAGTTCGATTTCAAAAGCGAAATTCTTAAAAATTGAAGAACAAATAGATCTTTTTTCAAGAGCGTTCGTACATAAATAACTCGTACTGTTTTTTGAGATAAATTTCCCTTTTTTCTACAAAAATTTTACACAACCGGTCATCTTCAACAGCTTTTGGCGTAGCTATGAAAAAGATACTCTGACTTTGATGCTCCAATTTAGCTTTCAGCTACATATTTCTTTCACATAAGCCAATAGACTAAGTGAAACTCGGCTTGACCCTTTGAGTAGTTATGCAGTTTTGATGGAAAAGATCTCATATACAAATCAAACTAAACAATGACCATTTAAGAAGCCACAGCTAACCGCTTTCCCTCAGCTCTACTCATGTTCCCACATTTAACCAAGTACTAATAAGCCACACTCGTCTTAACAACAACTGCACAAAGTAGGCCTTCTAGATAGCCAATGTATCTGCAAGATACACATCAGCCTGTTTTCAGTTGGTTCACCTGTGCACTAAAATGCAAATGCAGCCTCGCCGAATGCCACCGCCGTCGTCGTCGTCGTCGTCTTTGTAGGTAAACAAAAACTATCGTCTTTACAATATTTGCTCAACGAATACATTTTCCACTCAATATTTATTTAACTGTAAACGCAAGAGTCAATAAGGCGACACACGGGCAAAAAGGAAAATGTGCTTAAACAAAAGATAAACTTAACGTTTACATCAGCTCTCTGACCACGCCCTGCAGCCGCTGGATGCGAATGACTTGTGGTCGCTAAATTGATGCTAGTCTGTGGTGGATTCTGGTCGCTGACAGGCCACAACCACACACAGATCTCAGGTCTCTGGTCTCTGGTCGTAGGTTTTGAGCCTCAAGTTGTCACGCACTTTTTGGTGTCTATTTGTCAGCGGCAGCAATGGCAGCGGCAGCAGCCGACGCCGCATTAATTCTTAAGCAATATTTATAGTTGTATTTTGTCAAATATTTGCACAGTTTGTTTTGCCCGCTGCCAAACACATTTATCAAGACACTCGCGTCCCAGTCTGCCAGTTGCAACTGCATCTGCATCTGCTAATTGCACTCGCAGTCGTTTGTCATAAGCCTATTTTTCCACCTCCTCCTCCTCTCCTGGCTCTGGCTCATTCATTCATTAGATTGTCGCCTCGAGTAGTGTATCAATTGTATTTGTGTGTGTGTGAGGTCAAATTTACTTTATTAATTACAACCGCAACAACAACAACCAGCTATAAAATTCAAATGAGTCGCAAATGTGTGCCAGCCAAAAAAAAAAAAGAGAAATAAAACAAGACAAACAACAACAAAAGTCAGCAACAACAAATTAAAATTAAATGCTAGATAATTTTTTTAAATGCCACACGCACAAATTTAGAAAATTTTGAAAGCAATTTTGAAAGAACTTTGTAAGTGAACTTTTACACAGTTTAACAAATTGTTGAATTTAAGAAATTTTAAGATATGATTACCCACACCTTAGGTGTTGCAAGTGCATAAGAGTTCCTAACAGTAAGCTGTACAAAAAGACTCTACAAAGCTACAAAAGCTACATAAACAAAGCGTTCGCTCGACGTAACTGATCTATGACACTGATCTGAGATATGGTAAGAGCCTGAGTTAATAAATTTGAGTTATTAATATCGTATCGATAAATCGATGTTTTTGTTAGGTGACTTGCAATATTCCAAGACTGTATTTCTTTTGGCGAAATTGTTGATAATCAGTGTATCTTTTGACGATTTTTCACAACAAAATTTGTCCTTTCAGTTTACTTTTGTCGCCTTTCTAAATAAGTTGTTAAGAACTCTAAATGGTTCTGACTCTTCATCATGGTTTATATGCCAGAGATCGGTCTTAATATTTTATAACGTGGGTCGGTAATGCATCCAAAAAATTCCTGCAGTGTAAATAACCCACATGAAATTTTAATCTTGTTTGATTGAACGAGTACGAGCTCTACCTGCTTCAGAGATTTCAGAGGGCTTAGGAAATTTATCGATCGATATGTCAATGTTTTGTGTACTTGATGATTATAATTTCAATTTAGTAATTTTTGATTTTGGATACTTTTCATTTTCCTATTTTGGAAAATATCGACCCAAAAGTACACCCAAGTCTGAAAACGTTTTCAATTTAAATGTTTTTCTTCTTTATTTTTAAGTACACAAATAAAGGAAATTTATTTTCGGCTCGGCAGCAAGTATAATTTATATAAATAAAGGTTATAAGTAACTTTCCCACAATAATTTCATTTTCGCTTTTAACAATGCTAGCTGAGGGATTTCCAGTTTCTTATATGGCCGATATCTACACGATATTTTCATCTGATTTTTATCAAACTTGGCAAAATAGTGCTAAAGCAGACAATACTATTAGCTGTAAGGAAAAGAAAGGTGCTACTTAGCAAACAAAAAAGTTCTTTTGACTAAAACTAGTTTTTCGACCTACAGTTCATATGACTTATGAAACAGCCAGCTAGAGAACAAAATTCTCCTCTCCGCTAAGCGGATGGTGTGCACGCTCGCGTTTGCGACTCCCAATGCTGATATGTTTTGCTCCGCTCTATATATATAGTTGTCCGATTTCGACCATATATAGTAGAGTCGTGATAATTCATTGAAAACTAATAAGTTCGACGTTTGGAAACTTACATAATTTCTTTGAAAGTTTCTTGAAGATAGCTTTCAAACTGACGAAGAAGAAAGCATAAAAACAGACATGGCAATATCAACTCAACTCGTCGTTTTGATCAATAATATATTCCTTCTGTGCTCTATAAGCATCTGGATAATTTTCTCTGCAAGGGTATAACAAGTTCTTCAAGACGAGAGAATTTCATTGAGAGAGAAGTAAGGGGAACACAAAAATTGAGCACTATTGGTAACGGATCCTAACTAAATACAAGAAGATCTATTCGAGGCATTTTCTATTATTTTTTTGTATCATTCTCGAGTTCGAGACTTTCCAATAAGGTCTATTCTTGGATCTAAGAAATTTTTTTTCTTAAATGGAGATTGGGTCATGCTTGATATGTAGCCTACTCTGTTTAAAACCAAGAACTTCGATCTTTAAAATCCCAGCTTGATTTCAGTATTTTCTTTTTGGATCTAAGATAATGCCATCTGACCAAACTTTTGGCAGCAAAAATTCTTGATCTTAAAGCTTAGAATACACAAATTTCCACAAACTTTTGGCACCAAAAACCTTTGGCGCTCCCTTTGTTGCCAATACACACTTGCAACAAAAGGTCACGAATAAAGTCCACATATATACTAGACTAGTATTGGTTCGATAGCTCAAGAAAGAAGAGATTTTAGTTTTTTCATGAGATATCACACATTGCCGATATACCCATGTGCTTTATCGAGTGCATTTTAAAATATTTTGCTATCCCTAATAGAATGGCCAAAAAATAGTTGTCAAAAAAACGATATGCAAGAAGCAAGCGAATGTTTTAGAGTCTTACGGATAAAAGTGAGGGCAATTTAGTCTTTCTGAAAGGTTCCTTAGTCATTTTCAAGCAACCACAAATCAAATAAACACTTGGCAGTGTGACCATAATTTATGCAGGATTCTTAAATGTGGCTACACTGGGCCAAAACAAAAGAACTGCCACTTTTGGTAATGTTGTTTTGGCAGTTCCTTTATTGAGGTGTATTTTAAGCTTAAGACAAAAGGTCTCGAGTTTGCAGATCTCGCCCACGCCCTTTCAGTTTGTACAAAACTAGTATATCTCACATTTTTGTAGGCTGATCGTTTTGACTTTCAATATTCAGAAAATCTAAATCAACATTTATTAATCCTCACAATTTATTAACGATAAGATGGCCAATAGTAGAGTTATAAGCAATGCAAAATTCGATGTTACAGCTTTACCAGTAGCCGCTACATAAATAAGAAAAAGATAGAGGGAGAATGCTTTACAACCTGGAATGAAAATCGGATCTAAACCGAATCGAATCAAACCGTAGCCGAGGAAATATTGTAGCAAAAAAAAGTAACTCATAAATTGTTAGTTAGGTAGGGTTAGAAACCATTAGCCTCTTAAGAAAATCGTGCAATACGCTGCTGGTCAATCAAAACGTACTTTCTAAAAGAGTAAAATTTAGATTTTTTGAATCGTCAAGCAATCAGGCAGGAATATCTAATCTAATTGAATCTCATTATAGATTCCTTCTTTGCATGACAATATATGATGATCAAATGCCAGTATTTCGTTCTTTTTGCTACATTCCTTACCTCAAACAATTTCCTTAGAGTACACAAAATTCTGGAAAATAGCGAAAGTAATTTGTTTTCTTTCAAATTTCCAGAAATTCGATTTAGTTTTTCAAGCTGGCCATAATTAATTAAATATTCGTTTTGTTTTTTTTATATGTATACAAAGCAATATATGTTTATATGTTTGTCTACTTTATAATGGGCCGAGAGCAAAAACTAAATAAATTTTGCGTTTGGGCTATAATTAAATTTATATGGCTGAGTCATTTCGCTGTTAGTGTGTGTGTGTGTGTGTTTGTGTGTGCGCCCGCACAACTTGGTCAATGGTCTATGTCTATGTCTATGTCATTTACAAATGTTGCACCACAAAGAAAATGCCAAGTCAGTGCATTGTAATTTAGATACCTACATAGATACAAATGTATTTTATTGTAGTATTTATATAATTAAAATAAACTTTTTTAATTATTTTTCCTTCTTTTTTATGATTTGCTTTTTTGGGGTCTTTGAACTGCGCCAGATACGAGAAACTTGTACTCGCTTTTCGGTTTGGTTTCGTCAGTTGTCTTGGCCGGGGACGAGTTATTAAAGTTTTATGTAAATGTTTATAATTATTTGAAAATTAAATTCTAAATTTATAGTTTGCCATAAGATGAAAAATGCGGCAGTCGCTGAGAAATAATGTTGAGTAAGCGATTTTTGTGCTGCTGCTGCTGTTGGGGGTGCGACGCGACGATTGTTTGTAAATTTTTGTTGATGCTGCTGCTGATTCATGTCATCGGCTTATAATGAAATTGGTTTATTAGTGATAATTTTGACCATGTCTCCGGGGTGTGGTCCGTCTGTCGTTCTGTCTCTCTGTGTGTGACTCAAACGTGTAAAAATTATGATATAATAAATTGTTGGGATATTACTCGATTAATTTTAAATGTAAATTAATGCTTGTGCTTACTTAGGGTATTCAATTTCAATCTGATATGGTGGTAATGACTAAAGTCAATTGGTTGCAACTAGTTCAAGGCACATGAGCTAAGCTTTAGTATGATTCTTTTTTTATATAAATGACTTTGGCTTTGCTTCCAATTGTGTAGATAGATTTTCCAAAATTTTTAAGCCACTTATTTCTTGTTTTTAAGGCCCATTTTTCGAACTTCGCTGCAGATTTTCCAAAATTTTAAAGTCACAAATTGCATTGTTTTTATACTCTGTACCAAAGGTACATAGAGTACCAAAGGTACATAGAACGCCGTCGGCAACCCAACCAATGATATTGCAGCAATAAGTCACGAACTTCTTCCGTGTGTACAAGACTATCTTGTGGAAAGCAAGACATGGTCTGATCATCTGCCAATATGCTTGCAGCTTAACGATTAAGTCCTGAGGATGTGCAAACTCTTAACTTGTTGCCAAAATTGAAATGGATTTCAGAAAAACAAGAGGAATACAGAGCAAGAATTGTGAGGAATTTGGATGCGAAAGAGGCAAGTGGTCAGCAGCTTTCTTTGTCTAGTCTGCAGGAAATTATTCATGATGCAGCCGGAAAACAAGCAACAAATCAGAAACAAACGGAGCCCAAATGTAAATGGTTTGATCGACAATGTAGGAACCTTAGAGATAAATCCCTGGCACTTTTAAACGCATTTAGAAAGAGCGAAACAACGAATCGAGAAGTTCTTCGAAAGCATTATTAAGAGGCCAATAAAGCGTATAAGCGGATATGTGGTGTTAAAAAGGCTAGCTATTACCAACAGCTGGAGAAAAAGCTTGAGAGAGTTAATAATAGCAAGGATTGGTGGAGTATTGCACGAGAGATGAGGGGAACTGAGTTTAAGATAAGTGCACAGGTCGCGGTTGCTGATTTTGAAAAATATTTTAAAAACCTCCTCAATCCCAGCCGGCAGGGATGCTATTTACATTACGCAAGAAACCTTATCCAAGATGAGCTTTTAGACGCAGAAATTACCTACGATGAAGTCAAAGATGCGCTTGGAAAGGCAAAGGCCAACAAAGCGCCGGGTGAGGATCGTATCCCTTATGAGCACTATATGCATGCACCAAAAGAGTTTCTTGTGGCGCTAGCAAAAGTATACAATAAAATGGTCAATGCAGAAGAAGTCGCGAAATGCTGCTCAACGAACATAGTTTTCCCTATATATAAAAAGGGTGATATAAGCCAGCCAGAGAATTATCGAGGAATTTCATTTTTAAACTGCAACATTAAAATTTTAATGAGCATCCTAAACTATAGGTTGGCTAAATGGGTTGAGCTCCACAATAAAATGAGCGAATATCAAGCAGGTTTCAGGAGAGGCTACTCTACGGTGGACAACGTGTACAACCTTGCGGGGATTGTTCATCTAAAGCTGCAAGAAAAGAAAAAGGTATATGCATTTTTTGTGGATTTTAAAGCGGCCTTCGATAAGGTGCCAAGAAAGCTGCTCTGGTACAAACTGCATTCTATGGGAGTGTCATCAAAATTTATTAATTTACTGGAAAGGATTTATGACCAAACGGAAGCAGCAATATGGACAGGAGGAGCTTTATCCAATTACTTTGATACCGAAATCGGGGTAAGGCAAGGATGCACACTATCCCCGCTACTTTTTGCACTCTACCTAGACGACTTGTATGATGCGCTAGGAGGCGGACTATCTATAGGCGACCTTAATATTCGCTTATTAATGTATGCAGACGACATTGTAATGCTGGGAGATGAGACCCAAGTACTCCAAACCATGATCAACCGGCTAGAAACGTATTGCAGTAAATGGGGAATGGAGGTGAACTTGAATAAGTCTGAAATTATGGTATTCAGGAAAGGAGGCAGACTATCGGCGTCTGAAAGATGGACCTACAGGAGAGAAGTAGTAAAAATTTCATCTGAATTTAGGTACCTAGGAGTCCTTTTCACGCCGACCGTGTCATTTACAAAGCATGTGCTTAGAAGGAGTGTTGAGGCTAAATCTCCCACATGAGTCATATCTCCCACAGTTTCATAGATAGAAGGTTCGTTCCTTCTAGACATATTTAGTAATCAGGATTATTTATCCGCCAAAGGAATGGTAAAGATCGGATAAACGGTAGTAAATATGAGCAAACGAAAATTCAATATATCTGATCTGCTACTGCTGCAGCAAAACACTTACATATGTATGTAGATGTATGTATATATGAGCAACGAATACACAGCAAAGTGATAGCCAACAATATTTTAGGACAAATTTTTATTTAACGATTCATATTGGATCGTTGTGGGTGTGATGACCCCGAACCGCCAAAAATTCCACCTTTTAAATGAATTAAACCTGCAAATATATTGTCTGAGTAATTCCAACAACGAAATCCTATACAAAACCTAACAGCTATGGCTAGCTCATTAGATCCAATTGAATTCTTGCAGCTAACTGGGACTCCCTTCCCTTTCCCACATACACAATATTGAGAGAGAGAGAAAATTAGAGATGGTCGCGGGACAAATATATCGCCCGATACCCATCTGACTACTAAGACGAGTCTAGTTCTTTAATTCTAACATAATATCAAGCAATCACAATGATGTTAAGTCATTCTGGTCACTCCGGAGTCCCGCGTAGTTTTCGATGTACGCCCATCTCTAGCTCTGGCTCTGGCGCGTGCCAATCCTCTCTCTCTCTCCCTCTCTCTCCTAATTATACTCTGTGCAACTCAAGTCGACTCGTAGGTCTTTATTCCTATATCGACCCCATTGCTATTGCAATGGCCTCCCCGTGGTGTTCCCTGGATACCGATTTTATATAATATAATCGGGAGCAAATGCGTACAGAGTATAATATAGTCGGGCTTGACCGACTTTCTTCCTTGTTTTTTACAATTTTTGAGCAAATTAACCACATCTTGATTTTTGGTGCCTGCAGATGCTGCTATTGAAGATATTAAGCCACATTTTGGTCATATTAGCTTAACCAACACTGATTTAAGCTGCTGATGGCTGAATTTGCATTCTTTCCTGTTATCGTTTTACTTCCGAAGTCAAATTAAAAAGGTTTAATCTATGGAATGGGTTCTAAACTTAGTTTAAAACAAGTATGGGAGCTGTAGTCGAGTGACCCGACTACAAAATAATACCCTGTTCCCTTGACTTCTTGTGTTTTCATATACATATACACACACTCACACATACACACAAACACTCTAACATACGCACACCGCACGCGCAAACGCGGTAACTGACAATGCAAGGCCCCCCTCTCTCCCACAAGCAAAATTGATTCGTATATAACTTCGGTGTTTTTCGTCCGATCTTATTGATCTTTTCAGAATACCTACATTCAAAATTTTGTGGCTCTAGCTCTTATAGTCTCTGAGAAACACGCGTTCATACGGACAGACGGACAGGGCTAAATCGACTCGGCTGTTGATGCTGATCAAGAATATATATACTTTATAGGGTCGCAAATGCTTCCTTCTACCTGATACATACTTTTGCACAACTTCATGATCCCCCTTTTCCCATTTTCAATGGGAACAGGGTATAAAAACCCGAGAATATGCAGCAAATTTGTATACAAAAACTTATGCAATTTTAGAAATTTGTCAAAATATTTGATTTTGCCCTTTCTTTGAACTCTAGTACATGAAATAAGTACAAAAGTGGGTTAGATGTTTCAAAGACAGAGTCGGCGGCAACATACCATATATTTATTAAGATGTCTTCAAAGGAAAGCCAAGGGTAAACCCCCTCTAGTCCTCCGCTTCATATAATTAAGCATAAATTGTAATTAAAACTAAATGTGTAAAATGCACACAGCCAACAATTAAATGTACGCACACAGGTAAAAGGTCGCATATGGGACAGGTGCTCATATCAATTGAATACCAACGCCTGTCCTGGTCCACCCCTAAGAAAAAAAGGCAACACAAAACCAACAAGAAAGAAAAACTTAATCGCATATGCATAAAGCAAAAGACAAAGAAACGACACGACAATCCTCAACTGTAATTACACAAAGAAATTTAAATAATACAAAAAACAGAAGTGGGAAAACTGCTCTGCGCCCCCCTCCCCCTCCCGCGCCTTTCACCCGGCCAAAGCAATTAAAATATAAAATGTAAAAAGAGCGAAAAAAAAACACATTCCAATGTATATAATAAAATATATGTGAGTCGAGTGGAGGTATAATTTTTATAGGTTTTAATTAATGGTTTTTCTTCGAGTTTCCGTTCGGCGTTCCCTTCAACTTTGTCGGTCAGTTGGGTTACATTTGTAATTACTTACTAAGTGAAATGTCATCGTGACGTAGACGGTTTTCGTTTGAGTTTTAGTGCATCCGATCTACAATGTGGCTTTAAGCAGATTTACTTAAATTATTACTGTTACACGTGCGTTCTGATTTCTTGCCTTGGCTTTTGTTGTTTCTCTTCTGACTTTTGAGTTTATTTGCATTCATTATAAAATTCTGCTCGTTTGGCAGTTTGCGCGCATGCGCAAATGTTATAAAAAAAAATAACAACAACAACGACGAAATGTTTAAATTTTATTTTAATACATTTTGCCTTTGGCTGAATTTGTTGTTGCTGTTTTTTCTTCTCACTTTTATTAGTGAGAATTAGTTATTGTTGTTGGCAACGGCGTGTGGCGGCTGTCGAGGCAAATCAAATCAAATAAAAAAAAGAGAGAAAAATAGTTTCAAAATAGCGGCATATTGATTGATACGCTTTCGGAACTAATTATCGTACTCACCCCGTGGGGTAGATGACCTAATGAGGCACACCAAATCTAACTATTTATCCAGACAAACTTTCCATCATCCATTGTTGATGTTGTTATTGTTGTTAAGGGTTTCTTCTGCCCCATTTGGCCTTAGCTCAGTCATAAACTTTGTCCCTCAAGCGGCGTTTATTAATCAAAACTATTTTGTTATTGTTGTCATAGTGCGCGCCGCATATTTCTCGTCAATTTTAACTAATAAAATTTAATTTATTTAAATTCGAAATCACCCGCAAACAAACATGTCCAAATGAAGCAAAAATAACCGAAATAATCAAAATAACAAAATAATTTATGCTCCCAACCAACCAACCGCACACACACAAAAGTTTCTTTCAGTTTCTTTGGCAGAAACAAACAGAAATAAACATAAAAAGCAAATTACACAAATTTTAAAAATAATAAAACTAAAACGTGTCTGCATAAATTAATTAATAAGTCAAATTCGAATGTTGAATGAGAACTGCGGCGAATGCGAATGCGAAAGACGAAGACAGATGGACCCAAAAAAAAAACAAAAAGAATTAAAAAGGGGCAACTGCATGATTCAGTTATTTATGCATATGCAACAGCTAATAAATTAAAGGATAACTCATTAAGCTTCAAAGTTAACCGGAATTGACCAAAGTGCCGTTAGTAGTGCGGTTAGTCATTAAATAAGTATGCAAATATCGTGTGAACGTATGAATATATATAAGTATATGTATCTCCTCTATATACATACACAATTTCCGTTTATCCACAGCTTGGATTTTTTATTAACTGTCAAAGTTTACACAGTAAATTTTCTTAATTTGTCGCCATTTAAATTCAGCTTTAACCCTTAGACAGTGCACACTGGTACCAAAGCCAATTTTTTCCTAAGCTGGTATTTTTAATCAAGGCTGAAAAAAGATTCGGTACGGAACTTCAAATCAATCGTAAAACGAAAGCTTAATTTTGCGGAGCGGTTTTCAAAAGCATCGAATGCAAATTTTGCACATTCGTTCTTGATATAACAGAGATCTTATATTAAGAAAGGCTGGCAAGATCCAAGGACCAAGATGGTATTACTTGTTCTACCATCGGTCCATAACAAAAGTGTTGGTATCAGTTGGCAGTTTGCATTTTCCACACTCTCTGGAGCTTGCATTGTAAGTCTATTTTGTACTCATTCAAAGGTATTTAGTACTTAAGTCATTGTCATTTCAATAATATAAACGGTCGCTTATCAATTTCAGAATGCTTCGTACTTAATTTAAGTACTTTCAAGAAAAAAAAGTAGTTAAACTGGCTTAAATTTAATCCCGATAGGTCAAAAACTCTGCCCGTCGTTTTTTCAGAGTGTATGATCTGTCGACTACATTCTCGACTCCAAGTGGAAGGAACTGTTTTCAAAGCCGTATGATTAATTATGCTGAGTCCTAATATTATTTGTAAAGCATTACCAGAATCAAAGTGATTGTTAGCTATAATTTAATAGCAAAGTAAAAAAAAAAATGGTTTGACACAGCCCCAAAGGGCCAAAGCCGTGCCTCTCTCAATCTCTTTGCTTGTGCGCTTCTAATTTTCGCACAAGAGAAAGCGCCCTACAGTTTAACGCCGAATCCGAACGACAGTTTGAGAATCTTTCCATGTCTAATTACTGCAAAGCTGGCGCCAACAGCAGCAAGGGGTGACCGGGTGTAAAGTTTATTCAAAGAAAAAACTTTTTCATTAGATGTTCCGAGGCGGGATCGAACCCACGACCTCTTGCACAGCGGTCGCGCACACTAGCCGCTGAGCCACCCGGCCAAACATTACACATAACACAGTGCAACTCATAAATTGGATTCTTCAAACTTGGCCCCATCACATCGTGAGGGTACTTTTTTGATGTCCACAATTTTTTCTCCCCAACCTGAAATTTTGAAAAAAGGACCCTTTTTATAAAGTCCATATAACATAAACCGCTTGGGATTTTGTTTTTATATCTTTGACAATTTTTTTTCCAATTTATCTGGCGACCTTTCTAATGTTTAATTAGTAGCGAGTTCGCTGGCTCGAGGTCAAGAAGTTGCGTTTGTTCGCGGCTATAAACAACTTATGCTTATATGAGAGAAGGCACGCTCTCTTGTTTTGTAAACGAAACTAGCAAAAGTTTTATGTAACAACACATGCTATTTGAATGTTTGACATTCAAATTTAACGGGCAGTTCTAAGCTCGCTAGAAAGCTTCAACCTTTCTCACTTAGAAACTTAAGCTCGAAGCTATGCAACGTCAGCCATTAAGAACGGCTTTCTGTATGTGAGTCCAATTTTGCTTTCATTACGCTTTGCAGTTCCCAACTGTTCAACTGTTTAAAGTTCTGATTGCATGGAATTGGCTCAACGAGCAGGAGTCATTTAGCGAAACGCCTCCTGATGATTGAATTGGATATCCATTAAACAGCTGTAAAGGTTTGTCCTACTGGTTTGTCTTACTGGCTACTGGTAATTTGGCAAATCTTTCTTTAGAAAAATTATCCCAAAAAAACATATAAATAACTTTCTAATACATGCCAGGTTCATACGACCTCCCCTTCAAACCATTTCGGTACTCTGAAAGTGAAGTTTTATATGCAGCCACTGGGTAGTCCATTTCGATTTGTGTTAACGGTTTCGGTCTTTCATCTTCAATATAAGGCTCTTAATCGACATCTGAAAAATTGATTTTATCGGTAAAAACAATGTTGGCTGTCCATGTGGACATGTCATCCAGACTCGAAGGCACGTTTCGGCACCATCAGGCATTGAAACTGGAAGTATATTTTGTGCATTCAACGCTAGCTTATTTAGCTTAGCAGAAAAATTAATGCATGCGTAGCGTTTGGACTTGACGTGCCTATTTGGGGCTTTTATCCTCACCGTGTTCGCTGCCAGGAATTTTCTTGCCTCGTCGGCTCTGGCTATAAGTGACACACCTCCGATGCGATTGGTCAACCATAGGCCCCGGCCACAGATACCCTGCCGTTTACCCACAGAGTTTTCTTTTTCTACACGCAGATTCTCGAAGTGACTCAGACCCCCACCTGAACTGAGCACGATCCCTTATAGTCCTTGTAAGTCCCAGCACTTTTAAATTTTGCTGTAAGTGGCCTTGGCCAGACTGAGTTATACCTCAGCCTTAGACACTTCCTTACAGATGGCGCCCGAGCAGGGACTTCATACAACTCAATTAGGTTCAGTCGAATTCTCAAGTCTTAATTCGGCCAATGATTAAGTAAATATGTATTTGAAAATGGCTTGTTGGTATCAGCGCTTGAAGCTCACTGTTGAGATTAATGGGAATTTATCGAAACTGCTGTCAAAGTAGCCAAAGCTGCCCAATATGTACAATATCTTTGTTGATTTTCGATGAAGATTAAATTATTATCAATCAAAACAGGTCACCAAAAACCTCTTACGAATAAAATAGCTAAAAAAGCAGTACTGTTTGAAGAATCTCTCGATCATCACCAGTAGGCTTCTTATATTTAAATGATTATATAGAGCAAAAGTTTTAAAAACTTAAGCCGGTTTTTCGACCAAATTTTCTCTGCAAATCGCAAAACCGAACTGAACCCAAGTGCAGGTCTAGTTCGGGTTCTGGTCAGGAGCACATGAATTTATAAGTTTTGGTTTATGGTACGGTTCAATAGGCCAGTTCTTAGTATTTTGGTTCTGCAAAATTCTAATTAAATCTGCATCCTATGTAATGTGAAACATTCGGTTTGGTTTCAATCTGGGTTCACAGTTTGTTATATAGTTGACCAATTTTTGCCTCAACATTTGTGGATTGTGGTTTATTCGGATGCTTTGAACTGGAAATCGTCTCAACCAAATTGTTTTCTTGCTTCTACGGTATTGGTTGTAGTTGCTACGCAAAAGTTTAGGAAAAATGAAAAGTCGTAAAATTTTCAACAGGTACGCTGTTGGCTTAGTGTATGTATGGAGGTAGTTTTTCTTCAGTGTTTCTTCGTGGCGGAGTAAGACTCTGGCTTTAGCCAGACTGTCTGCCATCCTTCTCGAGGTGCTGAGGGAATCTATTGCTTCCCTGAACGCCAGGACATTGCTGGAGTTGATGAAGTGTCCCTGCATTGAGATAAAACATAATAGTAGGTACTTATATCTAAAATTCTTCTTCTTTTTTTGGCCTGATTGCAACATCACAACCGTTGTACGGTCTTGGTCGCTGTCTTGAGCGAGCTGCCACCAGTTGGTTACACCAAGCTTCGTGATATCTTTCCCCTCCTGGGAAAACTTATTTTGTTTATGTGGCTATAGATTGAGAATCTATATCTATCATTGAAGTCATCTGGCAGCTATCACTTCTATATTAGCTTTGTGGTGCAAGTCGGAGGTGGGCTGATACCAATTGAGCTTAAAAATCATTTTTAATAGATTGCTTAGAGCTGTTTGTATTCTTTTGTTATGACACTTGACAACTTCAGACCACACTGAGGCTCCATAGAACATTACTGCTTAGAAAATTTATCTGCACAAGTATAACTTGTTTTCGATGCGTAACCAAGTGATGAAGGGAATTGATTCTACTTGGTCCTTAAAGTTTACTTTTGGGTCTATCCCAGGAAATAACTGCGCCAACCTGATTTATGGGACTATTTGGAAGATATATGGCCAATCTTTTTCTAGAGAAGTATGTGGTCTGGGTTATATACGAATTGACCTAAATTTCATCTTCTGAAAAGTGATTGTATGGTATCAAATGCCTCCTATAAGTTGTGTGTGTAACATCTGCTGGTAATAGCCCTGTTATTTGTTACGATGTCATGTAATATTGTTCGGCGTTCTTAGAATGCAAAGCGACGCAACAGAATGCACGTCGAATGGAAGAGGAATGTGCTATAGAAAGGGAATCAGAATGATTGAAATTCGTAAGGGACAGTCATAAGAGAGCAACGAAGCTTACAATGAGCCAAAACGATTAAGTGATGCCGAAGTGATGAAGCAAGACTACAACGTACGAGTGTTGAACGACAAGAAATTCTTCTGATGAACATAGGATGTATTTCGGTTGTCAGAACTTTAAAAAGAAAAGCCTGGATTGTATTGCGCTAGCGGCAAGGTTGAATTGAGAAAGTTGCTTTTTAGCCAACTTGAGGTCATGTTAAGCTTTCTCATAACTTTAAACAGGGACATACAGCAGAAAGGAGACTAATTGACTGTACAGCTGTTTTGAAATTCTCCCGGCATTTCTCTTCAGCAGTCTAATTGCCTGTCGACTGTCAGACCACCAGTCGGCTCTCCATACCAGCGATGCCATAGCTGATTGTAAATTCCAAGACATCATTCGCGCGAAAGCCGACACGAGAAAGTCAACGGCCAAAGCAGACAAAAGCCCTTGATTGTGTGTGTCCCCAAATGGTCTTTCTGAATTATTGAGAGAGATTTTATCCCCGCTTCAAAAATATAAGGAAAACGAAATTTGAAAAATTCGATCCCGAAGTGGTTGAAAATGCCCGGAAAAGTTCGTATGGGAAAACTTTGTAAACTTTATTTAGATTTTAGTTGTGATTCTACTTGGTTAATACAAGTTTCAAACGCAATTTTTATTGCGAAATCTTCTATTCCAAAGTGGGTGTAAAAGACCGAAATCCGAACCTGTTATTAGGAGTTCGGTTCAGTAACTGTTAGCTATTTATATAATTGACAGAGACTTAAATTGGCGTGGTGGACAAACTGGATAGGATAGATAAGACTTTTAAGACATCTTGCGACTAGTATTAGTATTGAGTGTTCTAAGATTGCTGTGGAATTCTCCTTGTTTGGGGCAAATAGTGGAGTTTTCCTATTTCCTGTTTGCCCGCCTCTTTCAGCCCCCCCAGAACCATCGAAAGGTTAAGGCCGCTCACACAATTTTATAAGCAACTTTTTATGCATTATTCTTTTTATCGTTTTTACAGCCAACTTAACTGCCCGTTCGGCCGACTTTGACGCATTCATTGTGTCTGTCATTTGCGTGCTATAAAAAATAAAAACTTTATAAGTCAAAATAAACGTAAGACACTCAAAGGAAGAGGCAGATAGCTGAGGCATAATAAAATTAAATAAACTTTGACTAAAAACTTAAATAACACTTTGGCATCCTCCATCTCTCCCTCTTTCCCGGTCTCTCGCCTGGCGAAACTCATTAAAAACAAATAAAAAGCTACAGAAAAACAATCGAATAGCATCATTTTCTGTCTGTTTCTCAGTTTCTGTTTGTTGAAAAAACGATGTTAAATAAATACTACAAAATCCCAAATACGAGAAATATTGAAAGGCGTCGCTAAAAAGTGAAGAAATATCTGGCTATCCGACTGACCCCCCACCCAGTTTTGTGTGTGTAAATTTCTAAAATCAACTAAATCTTTTCGGATGTTGTATTTGAATTTGATTTATTTCGGTGCGTGGCCAAAAATAAGTAAGAAAGCAAATTTATTTAATTTATTAATTTGCGCCGCTGCGCGTGTTGCTGCGCCGTGCGAAATGATTCACTTTTGAATTAAATATTTATTTCGAGCGCGTTTATGTAATACGCCTCCCGCCTCTCGCCCCTCGCATTTGTTTATAATTGAACGCTGAGCAAATTATTTATTTTATTATTGTTTATTTTTAAATGGGCTACAGACAATTTCCTGCACTTCGAGTGAAACAAATAAAGTGACGTAAATCAAAGTCTCCTCCGTGCTAATTGCCAGCGCCTCTAATGCAAATTTAATCCGTGTGTGTTTCTAATTATTTTCGAAATCCGCAGACTGCAGGATTGATTCCGCCACTGCAACCTGCAACCTGCAACCGCCACATATGTATTCACCGTACATACATACATACATACATATGTACATATAATGCGAAATGATAATAATTATCTCAAGCTGAACTCGCGTTCTCTCTCCTTCTATGTCGTCTGCTGCTCGACTAAATCAATATTATGCTTGGCTAATAAGGTGTTTGCCGCACCACCACCACCGCCACATAGATGGATGGATATAGTTGGATATGCATGTATATACTAAGGGGTTATATAAGTAGATGGCAGTCCAAAATGCATTGACAAAATTACTCTCTGACAATTGACATTAAATATTACTTATGTATAAAGTGGAAATTATATTAAGAAAGATTGATAGATTGAATGATGTTTGGTTAGATAACGTGGAAACTCGTTTCACCTTTTTTTGAAATTATTTTTTCGTTATTCATTTGAAAGATATAAAATTTATTGAATTTAAATGACACAAAATGAAGCTGACGTATCACTGCTTGGCGGGTACTAAAGCGAGAATCGCCTTACTTATTGATCACTGAAATGCTAATACACTTGCAAGTGAACCGCTCCACTGCTAGAAGCTGAATGATCTTTTATTTGCTTTTTGGTCTGTTTATATACAATTTGGTTTTCGCCCCACGCACCTCATTACAATACTTGACTCACGTGGGGCTGTTATTGGTAATGGATGTGACCCTTGCAATGAGAATTATTATGAGATCCGCATGTGAGTGGTTCCGATGCAGGTACCTGGGGTTAAAATGCAAATATTATTATTCAAGTGATTGTTTTAAATCATCCAGGTTTGTAGATTTTGAAGGTCAGCTTTTGTTAGCCCAAATCAGTAGCACTGAGATCAAGAGATATATGCTTTGTAATTTGAATGATCTAAATCAGCGATGTTCAAGAAGAGCGAGGCCCAAAAGTGAGAGTGTATTGGTGTGCGATATTAAAACGACTCAGTCCAGCTTTTATCTGCCCTGAAGGCAAAGAGAGAGCTCTACTTACGCTCATATGCCTGATTTCGGCATGCTCTCAGCTCGTTTGCGTGTAAATAGCCGATTGCGGTCGGCTATGGAGGAACATCGCTGATCTAAATAGCCTTTTATAGCCTCTCAAAGCCCCACCTATTGATAATCGAGCTCCCATACATACAACTGGTCAACAAAGTTCCTTTATTTCATGAAGTCATGAAATCTTTGAGGGGGAAATTAAACACTTTATTGTCCCATGAAGGGTTGCCTACATCGTATAAATATATCGATATTCCAATATGATATTTCTTGTGTCCATATAATCATTAATTTATATGTTAGATGTGTGTGTGGTTAACACTCCAGAGGCATTTATGTGAAACACTTAATTGTGCGTGCGAGTACTCTGTACTCGATACCAAGTATTCTACAGTAAGTGATCAAAAAAGTAGTTGAATTTCAGACCGGAATACTCAGTACTCGATAATCGATACTAAATGCTCTGTAAACTCGATATTAGCTACTCGTTACTCAGTAGAAGATATTAAGTACTCGATACCTATCTCTTGATACCAAGTATTCTTTAGTAAGTTCTCGAAAAAGTACTCAATTCTCAGACCAGGATATCCATTACTCGATATTCAGTACTCAATACCTAAAACTCAGTACTCGATCCTCTATACTCGATACTCAGTACTCGATACTCGTACTCGATACTCAGTACTCGTACGAGGGCACCTCCATTGAAGCATATTCATATTCATATTTATATCCATATCCATATCCATATCCATATCCATATCCATATCCATATCCATATCCATATCCATATCCATATCCATATCCATATCCATATCCATATCCATATCCATATCCATATCCATATCCATATCCATATCCATATCCATATCCATATCCATATCCATATCCATATCCATATCCATATCCATATCCATATCCATATCCATATCCATATCCATATCCATATCCATATCCATATCCATATCCATATCCATATCCATATCCATATCCATATCCATATCCATATCCATATCCATATCCATATCCATATCCATATCCATATCCATATCCATATTGGTGCTCCATAGAGTTAACCACGTTTACGATCAGCATTCTAATTCGCTGACGAGGTCCGCCAATATTGGACATCATTCCCCCTAACGCAATTGAGATCCGGTCTGCTTTCTCGCCGACATACTCAAGATGTTGCTTGAAGTTTAACCTGTGGTCCAATATAAGGCCCAAGTACTTGTTAGCAGGTTTCGATCTGATCAAGCAGCATCCAACTATAATGGTGGCGGATGCCATTTTTTTTCTGCTACTGACAGCAAACTTAGCCAGCTTTCTCCGGCTGGCTTCGACTTCTCCCACATGTTAAGCGACTGAGATGACTGCAATGTCATCAGCTAATCCGACTATTCCACTATAGCCATCAGTTGTTGCGGCGTTGCGAAACAAGAGTACTCTTTTCGTAAAGTAGTCGCAAATGATCCAGATGAGGTACTCGGATACTCGAAGCCGCTGAAACGCTTCAAGCATACCGGGCCAACTAGCCGTGTTAAAGGCATTTTTGACATCCAGCGTGGTAATAAGGCAGTATTTCTTGCGTCCGCCGAGCCACCTGGTGCCTTCAATAGCTTCTTGCGCTACGCCTACGACTGTGGAAATTGCTTCTGTGGTGCTTACCTTCTTTCTGAATCCAAATTTCTGATCAGAAAGGCCTTCCCGTTCCTCCGATTAGAAAGTCCTATTGCTGTGTGTGTGTGTGAGTGTGCGCTTTTGGCTGTCTGACGCAAACCTTTTTGCAAGAGCATAGGAAAGAAAGAGCAGAGAGTCACATACGAAGTTGTTGTTGCAATTTGCGTCATGAGACGAAGTCTTGTGTTTATCAATTCAATGTTTATGGATGGATGGCTTTCCCCGATTCTCTGAGCTTTTGTATACCTTTAATCTCTGACACTATGTTACGTCGCTTTGACACTATTGGTACTTGATCTAAAACAATAAAAAAAGCTACATGCTACATTGCAGGAAGTCAGCAAAGTAGTTTAAGCCTTAAAGAAATGCTCAATGATATTGAACAAGTGCATTTGACTCCAGATAACTGCATCGTAAGCGACGGAATGCAAATACGCGTGGCGCCCAAAAATAGTCTAAACCAAACAACCCTTACAAGTATTACAAATAGATGTCTAATGTGTTACTAGGGGCCATTTTTCTTTCTTTTTGGTTCAGGCTCAAAAGAAAGCATCTCTGACTCCCTAAAGAAGTGGTGCCCAAACTCAATCAATCAAGCTTTGCGCTCACGAACAAATGCCTCGTGAGAGAACAAAAAACTGAAAGCACGCTTCGTGAGATAGCAAGCCGCCTAGCGGTCTATTTATAGCAGCGATGTTCCTCCATAGCCCCCAGGGGCCGAGCCCAATCGGCTATTTACACGCACACGAGCCGAGCGTATGAGCGTAAGCAGTGCTCTCTTTGCCTTCAGTCGCGGCCCAGCCGTCGTTGAGGGCAGTTCATAGCTGGGCTGTTTCGCCTTATTAACGCACACCAATACACTCTCTCTTTTTGGCCTCGCTCTTCTTGAACATCGCTGATTTATAGCAGGCCCGGCCAAATAGAGAGCAATGAATAATATGTCTGTCTCTTTCTTCAGCAAGCAATCGGTGTGCATCGGCGAGTGACTTCGGGCCCCAGGGGATATGGCTGGCCAGGCCTGATTTATAGAACACACGTTTTCTCTCGCTCTATGCGTGTTTCTGCAAACAGATCTCAGAGATGGTAAAAGATAAAGATTCGACATGTAAGGAACAGGGAGATGAAGTTTATTTTAAGTTTTTGCCTCGGCCCCTCCCGTCATATCTCGCACAATGTTACAGATAGAAGTTCCGTTCCTTCTAGACATGTTTAGTAATCAGTATTATTTATCGATCCGCCAAAGGAATGATAAAGATCGGATGAACAATAGTCGAGTGATAAGGAAAACAAAGAATTATGCTGGGCAGAACCGGCCGTAACTGCGATGGGCAGCACTCACACACCTTAACACAAACTTTGGAAGGTAAAGAGTAAATTGAAGTCGGGCTTGATCGATTCTCTTACTTGTTTCTACATGATTTTTCAATTCCTTGACACAATAGTTGAAACTTTAACAACTGACTGACTGATATGTTATGTAAGACATTTGTATTTGCTTTTGGGAACGCAAGGAAGCTTCCACTCTCTACTTTCTCCTGTAGATTTCCTTTCACATAAGAATTGCCAAGGTATTCGGATTCCGTAATTCAAATTTGAAAAAAAAAATTAGCTTACCTTTTATATTCTCATTGAAGCTTTTGCCTCTCTAATGAATCACGAGGCCCAAACACAGACTGCACTTTAATAAGTTTGCAATTGGCATTTAACTGTAATTTGTATTAATTACACGTTCGCAACACAAAGTCCATCTATTGCATACATTTAGGTTCTCCTACCTCATGCCCCCCTTCCGTTTGGACGGCAAAAAAAAAAAAAACAATCCAATATGCATTTTCAAAGTTGGCTCGACTTTCGACTCAACTTTCGACTGCGACTCCGACTCCCACATGGCCTGCAACTCAAACAGCAGGCCAAAGCCCAAACCCAACCATATTTGTCTAACCTGGGCACACACACACACACACACACACGCTGCTGCTCCTCTATTTACCCAGGGCCCGAGTGCATCATGCTGCTGCTGCTGCGCTCTGTTTTAGAGACTGTGAGCTACCACCAGCACCACCACCTCTCTCACTCTTCTATGCTATTCAAAAAATTTAATGGCATTTTAAATAAGAAATTACACAGCCCGTGCATATTTCATAAGATTTTCGTATGGCCTGGCGATGGCGATGTTCGACGCGGCGGCTCAGGCTGAGTTCGACTGCGAGCGAGAAAGTCTCGACTCGACTCGACTAGCCTCGACTCCCCAAAGTATCAAATGGTAAAAACAGTGAGCGAGAGCCGTGGCCCAAAAGCAAAGAAAAGCGTGCCATGGCTGCAAAATAGTTGAAAATGGAGAAAAAATACCATCGACTAGGAGCATACCCTAACGTAGTTGGTGTGGCTTAGCCTGGGTCCCAGCTGGGTATACCCTGTAGTATCAATGGGCAGCAGGTCTAAAAATAATGGCGGAATGTTAGCTGTAATTCTTGTTTTATATGGATGAGTGTTGGGTGAGGGGTGGGGGTGGGGTGGGAGGCGCTAGAAAAGTTGTGTGTTACCTTTTTGCATAGCTTTGGATTTTTGCTAAGTAACATGGCGAGGGGCCATTCATTTAATATTTATGTCTCTCTAAATATTAAATATTATTTCAAGGGTTTACTGTCTGAGTGTGTGTGTGTGTGTGTGTGCGTTGCAGTTTGCACTTTGCCCTGGCAGGCTCTCTCCGTGTAGTAGGCCTTTGAAGTCTTCGATTGGCAAAAAGCATAGCATACATTTGTGCGCTTGACCAAAATGTAGGAAGTCGCCCGCCAGGCATTTCCTTTTCTATATTTAAAACTGTGAGATTTGCGCGTTGTTGATAATATGGAGGGGCCCCGTTGCTTACACAAGTTTAATATTTAATGACTGTGTGCAGCCGTTTTAACACTTTGTAGACGCTGCCTGCCTTCTGTCTTTCAATCTGCACAAAGGACACGCAAGGCTCGCGCCCACGTCATTACAGTAACAAACAATCTTTCTCTTACTCTGTGTGTGTGTGTAAGCTTAGTGGCTCATATATTCTCATTATTCTGCATGCAAAAAACAATAAATTACTATTTGCTAAAGCTTAATTTTTACTTGGCCAACTACAAGCCAAACAAAAATTACATGAGAAACGACTGCAAAAAGTTACAATTGCTCAACAACAAGAACAATGGCCAAAGTAAATAGCGTAAAAAAACAACAACAGCTACAACCCACAGGAACATATTTCTGCTTGTATGCGTTTTGGGTGCCTAAGAGATGAGCACGTGAGTTTTGGCCATTAAGAAACAAAGTTTGGAATTTCTTTTATTCTAGTTTTGATGCTTGAAAACTTTGGCCAAAAACACTAATACAAACAGTATTAAAGTTTGGAGTTTATGCCATTGACTTAATATTTAAAAACACTTAAAAATACCTTTAAAATGATCCATTTATCGAGTTTATAGAAAAGATGGGGTGATTCTCCACTAGATTCCTATCTTGGGTTCGAACTCGAATTGCGCTGTTGTATTTGAGAATCTTGGCAGACATGGTGCAAATAGCATTCCAATTGTCCATAAAGTCAGGGACTGTAAATGGCCTCCCAAGACCTAGGCATAGCTCTTCCCGTTCGTCAGCGAATCTCGGACAGACAAAGAAAATATGTTCTGCGTCTTCTATGGTCCGCGCACAGAGTGTGTGCAAAACGGATCTGTCTCATGCTTAAACCTATAGAAATAGGATTTGAAGCATCCATGTCCAGTCAGTAGCTGTGTTAGGTAAAAGTCGATTTGTCCGTGCTGTCTACCCAACCACGACCATATGTCCGAAATCACCTCGCCTGCCATTGCGTCACCGTTCTCTCTCTTCGATGGTCATCTGCCTCCCTGCTTTCCATTGCTAACAGGTCCATCGGCACCATTCCAGCCAGTACCAGGGCTGCGTCTTCTGACTCTGTCCGGAAGCTGCAGACTATCTTGCATCCTTGACTATATGATGGCACGGTCATTGCAGGGGCCCAGATTGGTGCTGCGTATGGATGATAACGCTCCGGCAAAGCGTGTGTACAATCGGCATGCGATAGAGTTGGGAGGCACCCCCCCGCCTGGTCGACCAAAGCGGAGATGGCGTGACCAGGTGCAGGGAGACATTGCGAACCTGGGAGTGTCCTTCTGGTGGAATGTCGCTCGGGACAGAGGCGAGTGGCGGGCATTAGTGGCAGCGGCCGAGACCGTAAAACGGTTGTGATGGCCAAAGAAGAAGATGAAAGAAGAAGATTGGTGCTGCGTACATGATGATCGACCTTACCACGTTCCAGATCAGCCATCTACTATGTTGCAGAGGTCCACCGATATTCGCTATTATTCCTGATGAAGCAGTCGTTGCTTTGATGGCTTTTTCCTCCACGTACGCTAGGTGGCTTTTAAAGTTTAGCCTATGGTCCAGCATAACCCCCAGGTACTTTATAGCCTCCTTCGACATAATGTGCTGGCCTCCGACTCTTATGTCGGCAGTTTCTAAACGTTTCCAACTGCTGATAAGGACCGCTTCGGTTTTGTGGGAAGCCATACTCAACCCGTTAACCTCAAGCCAGTCGGTCACCCGCACTATGGCTTAATTGGTTTTCCGCTGGACATCCTCCAGATTTTTGGCAACTGCAACAATAGCAATGTCATCTGTAAATCCAACGATGCTGACGCCGATCGGTGCAGATAGTCAAAGAACTCCGTCATACATGACGTTCCACAGAATCGGGCCTATGACTGAGCCCTGTGGCACGCCGCCTGTGTCTCCGTATGATTTCCGTCCGTCCGAAATGTCGTAAAGCAGAGTGCGATTTTCAAAGTAGCTGCTTATCAATTTCACCAGATACTCAGAGATACCAAGGCGTTTGAGTGCTTGGAGGATCCTTTCCCAGCGAGTGTAGTAATGAGGCAGTACTCCTTGCTTCTACCTCGCCATCTTCTTCCAGCCATGGCCTTGCGGGCAATGTTCATCACCATTGTGATTGCGTCTACCGTACTGCATTGCTTCCTGAACCCAAACTGCTGATTTGAGAGGCCGTGTCGTTCTTCCAGTTCCGCCTCTAGGCGGTTGCATAAGATGCGCTCAAACAGTTTGCCGATGACGTCTAGCATGCACAATGGTCTGTACGCAGAGGGGTCCTCCATGTTTTTGTCCCCTCTTGGAAGCAGCACCAGTGATGCACTGATTATAAAGCTCAGCAAATATATTCGGCTGTGCTCCCACAACAATCTTTACCGCTTTGGTTGGGATCCCGTCGGGACAGCAGATTAAGGTAACTCAGACAGTCTGTTTCGACCGCATCCCTGCGGGCTCGTCAGTAAAATTTTAATTTTCAATAAAACTTTTATCATATTCTCCTATCATAAGATCAAATACTTAAATTCCAAGCCAGTTTCCTAAATATTGCTGATAACACAAGGCAACCAAATTCGACTTTTTCCAGTATCTTGAAGGGTTGGTAGTGATTCTAAATGATTTTCGTGTGCTAAGCAAGACTGCGTTTTCAGAAATTTTCCATCACGTCGAGATTTTTAGTAATTTGACCCTTTTTAGGAGCGTTTTTCGGGGGATCTATTCTATTGTTTGGACTCTCTTTGATACCATCGGAAAGTACCGCTTCTAAGCTTTAAAATGAACTATTCCAGATTCCTCTTTTAGCACTTGTGTAAGAATCCAAAAATATCCTATTTATTGCTGGTGCTCCAAAGTATGCAATGGGTGGTAGAGACTCTAATATGTCTTCGTTTCCTAAAAACAGTCTAATTGGCTAGTCATTTGTAATATACCAGCAACAATATTCTAAAGAATCCAAACCGTTCTTGAAATCAAGAATATCGGGACCTTAAAATCGCTCTTGAAACTAGAATTTCGTACTTAAATCAAGAATATCTTAACAATTTCCAAAACTGTTCTTATCATATTTAAACTGTTCTTGAAATGAAGAATTAAGAGATTTTTAAAAACGCTTTTTGCTCCGGTTCAGGTTCAAGTTCGGCCGGCAGACCTGGTTTCTTTTGTAACGATCTGTGGTCTTTGGCCCATCTGGCCACACTGACTTTCATGTGTACCACCACTAGCTAAAATTTGCTTATCACTTTTACATTACATTCTGCGAATAATTGCACTTGCTTTTTGTGAGACAATATCCGCATACATACGAAGTGAAACACACAAGCAATTATTCATGGTCTGGAACTTTATTGGCGACCGTGACAGGACACGTCTCTTTCTGCTTTGCTTTTTTGGCAACGCTAGGATCCGATATATGAGATTGAGGGTTGCTTTCAGTATTTGTATTATCTTTCCTTATCAGTCGGCCACGGCAATTGCTTGTTGCATAACGAACGCACATGATATACTCCGAGAATTCGTTTTTATATCAAGTATATATGAAAAGCTATGGTTCGAAATGGTATTCTCTATAAACGTTTAAATTTCCTCAAAGGGCAATTTTATATTCATTCGGATAAATTCGTATATATAAACTAACCAAATCAAATTGTTTTCCATAAAAGTATTTGCCTTAAGTTAGTCAATTCAAAAAATGAAATTTGTTCAATTGTCGGAACTTTCTCAAAAATGAAAGACTAAAACTAAAAACTATAAATTTTTTTTAACAACTTTTTGTCAGTTTTATAAATATGTTTGATTATACCCAAACATCCATTCCAACAATGGTTTTCCTTCTGCCATCACGCTGTCATCACTGAACATTTGGCCACATTTTGTGGCCACACTTAGCTTGATGTGGTTCACTTGATAGCAGCAGTCCGTCGACTCAGAGTTTTCCAAGGGGGTAGGACAGGGCAGGACAGAACAGGAGGCAGAAGGGACAAGTAAGACAGAATTAGGAGGGCACTTGAAAACGCGCGGTATTTTTAGGGCTCGGTTCGCTACATTTGAATGTGTTATTGTTGTTGTAGTTGTTCTTCTGCTTTTTGTGCTGCGACTGTGGCAATTTCTGTAGTTGTTGTTGCTGGTTAGTTGGCAACTTGACACACCTCAATGCACGTTGCACTCAACACTTGGCGTATAATTATTTATTGCATTTAAATTATTGTACCCATTGTGGTTGTTGTTGCTGCTGTTGTTGTTGTTGTAGCAAACAAACAAAACTTTCATTGCAGGGCCCAGGAGAGTGAGAGAAACAGAAGCAAGCTTCATGCACTCGCACTTGGCTTTATGATTACTACAATTATTCTGTTGTTGCTTTTATTGTACTGACACATTACCTGTGCTTTTACTCCTTTGCAATTGCTTGAAATAAAAAAAAAAAAATATACATAGAAAGAAATTTTCCCTACCACCACCACCACAACCAACTCTAGCGCTCTAGTTACAGGGTCCTCTCTCTCTCTGCCGCCCAACGTTTCGCGGCAAAATGTGTTTTTCACATTATTTCATGAATAATGCATCGGGCCAATATGCATATTTTATGTGAATTTCGTGCAATAAAATACTATTAAATATTTAGTTGTTTCTGCCACTGCCAAACCGCCAGCGCCAAAAGCTTCGTTTCCTTTACTTTTCTGAGGACTGTCTTGTTTGTAAGGTTTTTTGGATACATCAGGGAGTTGAGTACAAAGTTTTTTGGGCGCAGTTACTGTTAGATGCGAATCAGATATAAACTTGTTGGAGAATATATACCTTAGAGGAAGAAAAGGAAGTTTTTGGAATTTTTTCGGTTTGTTCTAAAATTTGTTTAAGAACGACTCTTATTCTTCGAACGCCTCGTTGTTAAGTTCAATAATGACCGTTAAAAATTTAACTAAAAATATTTAAAATTTAGATTAAAGTAAGATTTTATTTCCACTACAATTCGTTCTTACATTGTTCAAAACTGAAGTTTTAGTTTGTTTTAGTTTGTGATACAACTCGAAATAGATTAGACAATAAATCGGGATTGAATTAAGCATTAAAGTCGGGACTGATCTGAGAGCACCACAGTATGGAATTAAGTACAAAAAGGTACAAATTGAAGACCATATGGGTAATAGTTTTAGATCAATTGATTAGGTATAGTCTTAAGAGCTTTATTCAAGCATAATTGATTCTTAAAACAAACACATGAAGAGCTTTATACGGTCTCTATGACAGGCTTGAGAGCAACAAGTTCTTAATATGCTTAGCATATTCAAAGCGATCTTGAGTCTTGCTTAGGCAAAATATTTGAAAACTTAGTCGATAAAGCAAATGTGTGCCTCTTCAAACAATAGAAATCTACTAAATCGGGCCTGTTCCGAATTCCGAGTCGATTTTCGTGTAAACGTTGCTTGTTCTGATTTAGAGTTCACAGTTTTATATGAAAAGTAAGACGAATGTCTATGGTTACTAGATCAGATCGTCTCTTTTTAACGAATTGAACTGCTTAAGCAATTCCGATTTTCCTCAAACCTGATCTAGTAACCGTTGAAATGTTTGTCAACTTCCGTATAACATTGTAAAGTTTAAACTCTAAATGCAAACGTTTACACGGAAACCGACTCGGAATTCGGAACACTTCCGATTATTTCTGGAGTTATCGGTAAATATTCTGAAAAATAACAATCTAGTGTATTTTTGGTCCTTTGTTGAGACCTTTTGTGGGAAGTGTGTACTGGCAACAAAGCGAGCCCCAAAGCGCTTTGGTGCCAAAAGTTTTGTGAGTTTTTTTTGTATGGACTTTTTAAAGTGAATCATCTTTAATTTCGGTACGGAGGATTTTAGTAGGGATAAAATTTGATTTAAGCGTCACGCGATACAAACAAAGACAAAAACCACCACAAAACCAAACACAGAAACAAACACAAAGTCAAGGACAAAAACAAAGTCAATAACAAACACAAAAACATAAAACACAAACATTAAAGCAAACACAAAAACAAACACAAAAAAAAAAAAAAATAGGGGAAAGTTAACTTCGTCTCGGCCAAAGTTTTGTATACCCTTGCAGCTTCCATTGAAAACTAAAAAGTTTTTCTTACTAAGACTACTTTTTGGACCTTACTCTTCATGGGATCTATACTATATAGATGTCTGATTTCGACCAAACTTGGTGAAATCATGGAAAAGTATAATACACTGTTAATTACGAAATTTGGAAGCGATTCCATTTAAAACAAAAAAGTTTTTCTCACTAGAACTTCTTTTTCTACCGATCATTCATACTGCAGCTATATGCTATAGTCATCCGATTTTGATAAAACTTTGTAGAAATGTGTTAAAGTATTTAAAATAAGAATATGCCAATAAAGAGAACGTTTTCATTAAAAACAAACATGTTTTCCTCACTCGAACTAGTTTTTCGACCGACCGTTCCTATGGCAGCTATATGCTATAGTCATCCGATTTCGACCAAACTTAGTGAAATCATGAAAAAGGATAGAAAACTAAGAAATACGTTCTGTGGAGGCGTTTCCATCAAAAACAAAAAAGTTTATCTCACTAAGACTAGTTTTTGACCGATCGTTCCTATGACAGCGTTCCTATGATGCTATAGTCATCCGATCCGGTCGGTTCCGACAAATGTGCAGCGTATTTGTACCAAAAGACTTCGTGCAAAGTTTGCTGAGGATAGCTTTAAAACTGACAGAGGAGATAGCATAGAAACAGACGGACAGACGGACAGAAGGACAGACGGACATGTCTGGACATGTCTTAAATATCCTTTTAAACCTCCAACGGAGCTAAAAATCGTCCAAAGGAGAACATTTTTCATATCCTTTGGACGATTTTCAGCTCCATTGGATGATAAAGAAGACTAAAAGGATATTTTAGACATATATATTCCAAATGGATCTTTTTTTTTCTGTGTGAGATTAGAAAACAACAAAATTCCCAAATATCTGACGATATTTTGTTGTAGTTTTGAAATAGATCTATTTGCAAAAGTGACAAAACATTGTACTATTTCGATTGTGTGAATCGTCTATTTGTTTTAAAATAAATATTTAATCAATGTGAACCAATTCTAAATGATAAATCATGCCATATTCTAGCTAAGATTAGTCATCACTTCATCAACAACAGCCACTTGACTCACGCCTGCATCTAGCTGTGTTCTGTGGAAAAGTCGGGGGAGAGTAAATGTGTTGAACCTTTTGAACCTTCTCCCCACACACACACAGAAAGTCGCATAGTAGAAAACATATAATAAAATATTACGAGCGCAGCTCAAAAATGTTTAATTAATTAAATTTTCAATTCCCCGCCAGAAGCAGCAGCAGCAGCAGCAGCGGCAGCAGCAACTACAAAAACAACGCCAAGTCTTCTCATCTCTCAACAAAAACAAATTTGAAGCGTGCGCGCATTCAACTTTCTTTCAACTCATTTAATTTAATTTGCGGCGCTTCGCTGCTGGCGTCTTCAGCTGCCGCTGCTGCTGCTGTTGCTGTTGCTGCTTCTTCTTGCCAATTACTCATCGTGTGCACGCCCCATTCACATAATAATTTATTTAATTAACTTTTCCGTTGCTACAAATTTTCTATAAAAATTTATTGATTTTTGTTTTTGCTCGTTCACTGTTCCAAAAGGAAAGTAATCATTTTCCATATCTATGTGTTGTGTGTGAGTGTGTGGTGAGTTGAGTTGGTAATAAAATATAAATTTATAACACGCCCTCACACTGCCCTTCGCCGCCTTTCAACAAGCCTTCAAGTTTTCACTACATCGCGAATGCCAGCCCCTGCCAGTCCCTCCCGCTCCAGCCATAAAACCCGTTGGATTCTAATGCAATTTTAATTTTATTTTTCAAGCGCGCACATAAACTCAACACCCCAAAAAAGAAAAACCCTTCTCACACTTCTCACTGGTACTAAAAACTTTCCTGGTAGTTTTTTTTTTTCTTTTTTTATATTTCTTATATTATATAACACTTTATTTATTATTCATTTTCGATTCGTGTTTTAGTCGTGGGTTGGCGTCTCAAGTTTGTTATTTCTCTTGTCTGCAAGTTGCTTACCGCAACCCCCAAGCTTCCTGTGTCCTCCACCACCTACCACCACCCCCTACCATCACCACGTTTATATCTAGTATTTCTGACTTTCTCAAGTTTTTGCTGAGTTGTGTGCGATTTGGTCTGAGCGCCTGTTACCTTTTAGCCTTCACTACTACTACTACCAACTATTCCTGTTCTCTCTCTCTCTCTCTCTGTCTCTCTGTTGCTGGCGCTGTTCTCATTCATTCATTCATTTATTTATATTACTCAGCCAACCGCACGCATGCCCCCTTCACACCGCGTTGTCTACTTGTATATCCTGACGCTGCTGTCGCTGTTACTCCTGCTGCTGCTGTTGCTGTTCAGGGCCGCGCCTTGTCGTCGTCGTCGTCGTCTTCCTCGTTTTATAGTTTTTGTGCTCATGCCATTCATTAATTTTATAAGAAGCAATGCCTGGCATAATAAATAATTAATTTAAACGCTGCTCCACACACACACAAACACACAGCCTTCGAATGAGAAGCGAACTAACAAGAGAAGTTTGTCGCCAGTTTTTCTAGACTATCAGAAATTGATCTTGGGGTTGGTACAAGTCTGCAATTAAAATATTCAAAATTTGCTAAAGCAGCATTAAACGAAGACTTTTTAAAATTTCTCATTTGTGATAACTAAAGCTGCCTTTACACTTATCATATAACTCTAAATAGTTGGTTGTCACATTTCTCTAAAGAGAAACTCTTATCGAATAGAACATGTTCATCCAAGAAGGCTTTGCTTTGCTATGACACTATCGTCAAAGAATCTCTTTAGAGTTATATGGCAAGTGCTAAAGCTGCCTTTACACTTGTCATATATCTCTAAATAGTCGGTTGTCAAAATTCTCTAAAGAGAAACTCTTTAGAGAAGAAATGAGCTATTACACCTTTGATGACAGAGACTCTTGAACTAGTTCAACAATTTTTGTTCAACAATTTTTGACTGACAACCCAACAGAAAAAGGGAAGAATTGTTTATGTGAGAATGGATGACCATCAAATAAATGCTATGGGTTGCGGTTTTGGCTGACGATGAAGTGGATGATCCAGCACCAAAGAGAAGACGACATTATAAAAAGCAGGCATATGGCGCAACTTGTCTTACGCGAGCTCCAGTACGAGGACGACGAAACCTTCAGAAATTTTAATCCAAAAGTTTAATTCTTGACTTTATGATATTTTTTTTTTTTAAATTAAAATATATAAAAATAAAGGAATATTCTTCACAATTTGCCAAATGTATTATTTTAAATTGTTCTTGCATTCAAAAGCAAATTGCAAAACTTCCATGAAGAACTCATCTTGCAGCTCCTTAGGGACTTTAGTAGCTTGAGCCTTTACAAATTCACCAAATGCATCCACTGTTGCGGGAAATTTCCGATTTGGATTTCTTATTACGTGAAGAGCCTCCTCCATGAGTTTTGCCTTCCCGTCGACTTTACGACGTTTCTCCTCTGGCTCGGGGATCGACTTTTCCGATAGTAAAGAATCTGTTTCATCACCAATCTGTTATAAGATGTCTATGTATTTCGATTCTAAGTACTAGATACTAAATTCTGGATATTAAGTACTAAATTCTCAGTATCTGATACTCAGTATTAATACTCGATACCAAATTCTCAATACTCAGCACTCGATTCTAAGTATTCGATACTAAGTACTCGATATTAAGTACTCGATGCTCAATATTTGATACTCAGTACTCGATTCTAAGTACTCGATACTTATTACTTAATACCAAGCACTCGATACTCAGTACCCGATTCAAAGTATTCGATACTTAGTTCTCGATACTAAGTACTCGATACCAAGTACTCTGTACTCGATTCTAAGTAATCGATACTGTGTTAGAGACTAAGTATTCTGTACTTAGTACTCGATTCTAAATATTCGGGCTTAAGAACTTGATGATACATTTTAGTATTCTGTGTATTTGTTTTTGTCTTTGATTTTGTCTTTGTCTTTGTTTTTATACCCTTGCAGAGGTTATTATAAAATTGTCCGGATGTTTGTAACGCATAGAAGGAAGCATCTCCGACCTCATTAAGTAGATATATTCTTGATCAGCATTACGAGCTGAGTTTATTTAGCCTTGTCCGTCTGTCCAGTCCAAATGGATACGGAAATCATCATTTGGATTTTATGTTAGAAGCTGTTGACTTTATTGAGATTTTATCATTTATCAATTCGTTCTAGATAAGAGTTTATCAATAATACCATTAAATGCTTGTTCCAAGCCTTTTAAGCTTTTATTATTCTAAATGTCCTTACTTCAAACCAGAGCTCGTAAATAACAATTGAACATTTTTGCCTTTGCGGTCTGCTCAATAACAAAACCAAAGAAATCTATGCACGCTCTGTTCTCAGTTGAGCTTTTCTTGTTTTGCTCATTCAATAACAATTTATAGACAGCGATCCGAATGAGCGCTTGCACATTAAGAGTCAGTAGATGAGCAAAAAGCCGAACGACTCACAAGCCCAATCGGTGAGGTGTCGGTGAGGTGTCGCAAGCCCAAAAAGACACCTCACTCACACATACACACACACAAACGCAAATGACTTTTATTTTCTTTGCTCGTGACGATTTGCTCAGTGAATGAGCAGTGCTAAATGTAAACAAATTCATTGGTTGTTCGTTGAGCACTGAGCGATTCGTTCATGAGCCGATGTGAACGGTTCATCTCTGACTGTTATTTTTGGACTACAAAAAACGGTCAATTATTATTTGCTAGCTCTGCTCCAAACCCGTTTTAACATGAAATGTACATAAGTCAGGGAGCGAAATCGAAAAAATAAACGTGTGCAGTATTTTAGACATGTCAAGCGTGTGCGATGGTGCAGTCCAATGAAATGCTATTCGATACCCATTTTATATTTCATAAGTTTTCCGAAGACTTAAGTGAACCAAAACTGGTGTGGGGGCTAAGGCATTTATTGATGTCCTATGGAATATAGTTTGAAAAGAAACAAGAAAGAATGCCGGTCAAGACCTCCCAAAGTTTGTGTAAAGGTGTGTGAAGTGCTGCCCATCGCCCTAGTGACCGGTGCTGCCTATCATAATTGTTTGTTTTCCCTATAACTTGACTATCATTCATCCGATCTATACCATTCCTTTGACGGGGATCGATCAACAATGCTGATAACTAAATATGTCCAGAAGGTACAATTCTCCTATCTATAAAACTTTCTGAGATATGAATCTCTAGCTCTTAGCATATCTGAAATCTGTTTGTTCATACGGACAGACAGACAGACGGACGGACAGACGGATGGCTTTATCGACTCGGCTGTTGATGCTGATCAAGAATATATATGTAAGGTGACAACCTTATCCATGCAGCGCGGTTTGGCATCCCTCTCTTATCAAAACATGGTCATACCTTTTTTACTCATACATCAGTAGTTGAAGTCGAGTGGTTGGAGTCGTGAGTCGTCAGCGAGCAGAAGCAGTTGAATAAAGTTGTCAAGTTGTCAAAGAAGTTGTTTTCAGTCTAAAGGTGAAATTTGTAATCCGTAACGTCGTCTAAATTAACTCTCAGTTGTTAAGTTGAACTCTCGTTTAATATTCAAACTATTTTGTGAAACTCATTAACAAACATCAATCCTCTTATTCCTCTTATTTAACTGTTAGTGCTAAATTACTATTAATACATGTCAAACCTTTATCTTTATCTGAGATCTGTTTGTTCATACGGACAGAAGGACAGACAGACAGACAGTCGGACATAGCTAGATCGACTCGGCTGTTGATGCTGATCAAAAATATTTATAAACTTTATGGAATCGGAGATGCTTCCTTTTGGCTGTTACATACTTTTGCACAAACTTAATCTACTCTGTGTATTTCTGGTACAAAGTATAAAATCTTACGACGTGAAATCGAATGCACCAATACTACCTTCTGTGGGTAGGTTCATAGTTGCTAGGCAAAGGTAAAGGAAAAAGAAAAGTCGGAAATTACAGTTCAACATGTAGCGCATTAGGCGGTCATTCTCTTTGACAGCTCAGCATATCGCTCACTTACATATTTCAACATTGTCATTGCTTAAAATTTTCCATTGTGTAAAAAACGCGTTTAAAGTTCTCAATGGATTTTATCTAGCAAAATTAGTTCTTTTAGTTTTAAGTAAATATTGTAAAATATTTAGTATTTTAAATGCTTATTAAGGAAATTCGAAAACATGTTCGTCTGCAACATATTTCAGATTGGTTGTGATATTTCGTATTTGCTGGAACCTCAAAAAAAAACACGTAAAATACTTTCCTGACTTATACTTATCTAACTCGGAGACTATAAAAGTTAGCAATATATTGAGATATTGGGATATTGGGAATATTTCTGTATCATTAACTCAAAAATTGTGTTTTTTTTTAGTTGAGATAGAGTTGAAACAAGTGAGCAATATGTTCTCTCTGATTGGTTTTGGTTTTGCAGTTCATTTCCGAATTTTATTTGCATCTTTCCAGAAATCCTGGGTCTGATTGTAAAAACTGTCCTTTCCTTAAGGACAGTCGACAACTTGTTCGATGACTAAGGGGTTGACTGGACACAGGAGCCTCAAATAGAAACACACGTCTTCTCGATTACAATACAATTGGTAGACTCCTTTAATGGCCAAATATCAATGCTTATAGCTACTTCACTCATCTGTATGCATGCTTGTGTGCGTGCACAGATAAGTGAGAAGATAACATAATAGATCAACGAGAGAGCAAATGAGAGCAATAAGAGAAACTTTACAGCTAGAAGTGACTTAAGAGTAAGCGAACTTCAGCTGTATTCATAATGATTATGATGCTGGCTGCAACCAGCAGTGGCTATTACAAAAAAACCCCGTATTTTGAAACCGTTGTAGCTCTAGAGCAGTGGTGCCCAAAATGCCAAAAGCCTATCCCATGGGATATACATTCATAATTCTGCCGGCGTTGCAGCAGACACACGCATATAGAGAGAGGATAAGTTTGTTCTATAAATAGCCCGCTCGGCGGTTTGCTCTCTCACGTAGCGAGTTTCGGCTTTTTGTTCTCTCATGAGGCATTTGTTCGTTTGCTTGTGACTTGTTGCTTGTTGTTGTAACATTTACTTCGTGTTTCTCTGCTACGCACACAAGCGCAAAGCTTGATTGTGTGTGTTTGGGCACCACTGCTCTAGAGAAAAGTGTGGGACGTGAGTTTTGCTAGGTTCTCAACAAACTACTTTCCCGTTAATCATTTTCAAATCAAAGCGACATTACGTGATGGAATTTGTAATTAAAATTTGTAATGAAGAATTTAATAAGTGAGATGAGATTCAATGTAATTTCCAATTCAATAACTGCCAATCTTCTTTAACAACCCTGTAGTTCGGCTGCACCGTTTCGGCATTAACGAATCTTCTAACTCTTCGTAGTTAGCACTTGAAACCGGACCAACTATTAGTCAAGTCTTACGAATTTTGTATGGGATTGTCAGCAAATTGTACCGATTGGTACTAAGTTGCACTACCGGTCGTTAGTGTGGTGATAGGTGCACACTTTTGTTAGTGTATTTGACCAGCGATGTGATGCATAGCATACCTGTCGTTAACGACGGACTAACGCTCAGTGATGCATCAGGTCGTTAGGCCTGCTAGTGTCTTGACACCAGCAGAACTACAGGGATACGACTCAAAAATGCGGTGTCTACATTATTGAAATGCGGAAGTATTCCTTATGATTTCCTTATGATGAAGCTTTAGTATGTCATTCTTACCCATTTTAGTTAAGCACTTGACTTTGTTTATCATGGACTCTTGGTGTTTAAGGATTTCCCCTCTACTTTTCTGTATTGATTCTAATCTTATTTAAAAGGCAGAACTCCTAATATTTCATAGCCTGTCTTTGTAACTTCTGTTGCCTTAAGGTGGCCACCTACTTTTTTATTACTGACCTCCCCCTCAATTCTATCTCATTTTTATGTCATTCTTCAGCAGACTCTTGCCTCTTGAACTTCCACCGTTGGCTAAGCAAGAAATAGTCCTCTTCTCTGTAAAAAAATATCTTCATTTTACTCAACTCTGGGAAACTCTTTGACCACTCTTGGCTGTGATAAGTGTATTTATTTGCCTGAGCGTCAAAAGCCACATAAAGCAAACAGCTTCTCGGCTCGTTAGCCACTCTGATCATTAAGTGAACACTTCTTTCTTTGCCTAGGAAGTTAGATAATTAACTAGAACATCTTTCTGTAATCAATTTAGATTTGCAGCAACTAAAATCTAATAACTTATGGTCGGGTCTACACCCACTAAACAGCTCACGGCAATTGCTCCACATAAGTCATATGTGCCAGCACACACGAGAACACCTACTTGCTTCCTACCTCCCTCCCTCCCTCTGGTGCTCTTGCTGGTGCTGTTGCTGGTGTGTGTAGCAGGCGTCATTAACAAAGTGTTTTACATAAAATAGCATTTTTAACGCCATTTTGTTTTGAGCTGAGCCGCATTTGTTACAACATTCCCCCCGTTAAAAATGTAAAAATGCTTCCGACTTTTCAATTTCAATTATTCATACATTTTATGACCTTTTTCCTTTGGCTGGCAGGGCCCAGCTAGGTTTTTGGACTGAGCCGCGGCGCCTAGTTTTCAAATATTTAAGACTTGCATTATTTTTCCTCCACTTTTTTTGTGTTGTTCTGGCTCATGCCCGCTGCACATAATTTGTATTAAGCCCTTCTTCTCCTGCTTCGAGTGTGTGTATATAAAATGCATGGCTACGTGCCGAGTTTGGGCTGGCCGGTGGGCGGGTCTTAACTGCTGCTGCTGGTCAGTGAGGAAGGTTTTATTGCCTGCGCTGCACGAAACGTGCATCAATTTAACTTTTTTTGTTCCCCCAATGCCCCGGCGAATTGAGGCGGCACAAAAAATGGGGCCGGGTTCACACAGGAGGAGAAATTAGCTGCTTATGCAAAAGGCTAAAGTTTATTTATAACTTGTAAAGGAATATCTAATAATATCCCAGCGAGCCAAAGACAATGGCTTAAGCCAAGTTTGTATACTAATTTGCCTTGCTTTGGGTGGCTTTTACCTTTTTGCATACCAAACTGCTTTGGCCACATTTATGGCTTTAATAAACTTTTATGGCAACGTGGAAATGTCGCAGCGAAACTAAACTCGGCTTCCTTATTTTCTTTTGCAGGCCAAAATGATTGAAAGCGGCGGACATGGCTGGATGGGCGCTGCTGCGGCGGCAACAGGCACATCTGTGGCGGGTAAGTGGATGGCGGCTATTTAGCCATTTTACGGCCAACAAATTTGCATATGAAAAAACATTACCATTTCATTATCTGATGTTTGCTTTCCCCGTTTTTGATTTTTCCCTTCCAGCAGACAGCTATCAATATCAGTTGCAGTCCATGTGGCAGAAATGCTGGAACACCAACCAACAGAATCTGGTGCAACAGTTGCGCTTTCGTGAACGCGGCCCGCTAAAGTCCTGGCGTCCGGAAGCCATGGCCGAGGCCATTTTCAGTGTGCTCAAGGAGGGACTGTCGCTGTCGCAGGCTGCCCGCAAATTTGATATACCCTATCCGACATTTGTGCTCTATGCGAATCGTGTGCACAATATGTTGGGACCATCGCTGGATGGTGGCGCTGATCCAAGGCCCAAGGCACGCGGTAGGCCACAACGTATACTGCTGGGCATGTGGCCCGAAGAGTTGATACGCAGCGTGATCAAGGCGGTTGTATTTCGGGATTATCGTGAGATCAAAGAGGATATGGGAGCGCATCAGTATGCCAATGGACAGGCGCATGGTGTAAGTATTGCAAATATTATTATGTATTGAGTCCCCTACAAGTCACCGAGATAATTTGTCTGATTTTTAAATTTAAATAGTTTATTAGAATATTTTTTCAAATTCAAAGAAGGCTTTTAACAGTGTAAAAGTTTATTACCTCTTTGAACCGGTTCGGGCTTTAGGTACCCTTTGCACCGGACTATGAACCGGAAATTTTAGTATAAGGATCACCTAAACCTGAATTGAAGCTTCGCTTAATAATAAACTTCCGTTACAAAAGGGTTAACGCATCCGAAATTGAATAAGATAAATTTGTGGAAAACTTCCTCGATGCTATTATCTGATTTTAAGGTTTAGTGAAGCACTAAAGGTACCAATCACCAACCTGATCTTAGCCAATTCCTATCCCTTTAGGCTTTAGTCAGAAACTTCTAAAACGGTAAACACCATAAACTTTCTCCCTTTGTCCATTCCGGGTGTTAGATCTGAAAAACTTAAACTTAAAACCATGACTCGAACTAATTCCCTGAGTTAATGCTTTTAGAAACCAGCGGGTTCGAACCACTGAACTAAGCCCTGTACAAATTTTTATAAGAATTCAAAACGAAAGCGTAAGTCATAGCCGGCTTATTGGAAATAGTCGGCTATTTACACGCACACGTGGCGAGCGCATGCCGAAGTCGGGCATATGAGCGTAAGCAGAGCTCTCTTTACCTTCATTCGCTGCCAAGCCATCGTTGAGGGCAGTTCAAAGCTGGGCTGTGTCGCTTTGACACGCACACCAATACACTCTCACTTTTTGGCCTCGCTCTTCTTGAACATCCCTGATTTACAGCATTATCCTTTACGTGAAGCAAGTTCGTGCTAAATATGAGCGAAATAGATGACTAATTATTAACTGCGGGGCTGCAAACCGGTTCAGAGTCGATCAGCTCCGGCTTAACTCAGATTTATTGAAAAATGTGTTCCTACATTTACAGAAAAATAGAGAATTGCATACTTGGATCAAGAATGTTTGATGTCAGAACTTCGATAAGAATGAAAATTCTTGATTCAAAAGCGTAGTTCTTGATCCAAGAATGAATTTTTGATACCGATTTTCTTGATCCAAGAGCTTCAATAGTTAACCTAAATACGAAACATACTCAAATCAAGTTGAAAAATGCTTAAATCAAGTACTTAATGTAATCAAATCGAAGATTGCTCATTCTTTAATTAGGTGCATAGTGCATTGTCAAAAAGCAGGACTGTCCGTTCTTGTAACATGATCACATCAGGTTCCAGTAAAAGATCGTTTACTTTTGAATCAAGCTCCACAGATTCCATATTCTATATTCCAATCAAAGAACCATTTAAAATCAGTTATTTTTTCTTTATTTGTTTAAATTTAATTCATAGAATATTAATAGTCAAACTATGTAGCAAGTTTTATCCGGCTCGAGGAACACACAAAACCATAAAATAGCAGCAGTCTTTGCAAAGTTTTCGTCCAACAGCCATCTTCCCATGCCAGCAATGCCATAACTGCTTGGGAGTTCCAAAGCAACATGATTGAAAAAATCGGTGGCGCTCTCCGCTTGGTAGTTTCCCCCCACACCCATCTCTCGCATAAAAATACGAGAGGACTCAACGCTATTCAAGGATTTACATATTCAAGGATTTAGGTTTGACCCCTTCTGGAGGTACTTAAACCAATTGATATTTGTAGATTTTTATTTTGAACCATTAATAATTAAGTTAAAATTGTTGTCGCTTTGTGTTGCTAGTACAAATATACCAATAGAACGCGAACTTTGGGTACAGTTTAAAAACTGGGTATGAGGTGGTGCTTACAAAAGTCCCTTCTGTCAGAATATAAAAGTCTCATTCCGGGTTTTTTTTTCAAATGTTAAATTTAGTCATACTGTGTTATTGCATAATTTTATCCGACCAAAAAGTCAACTTCTGAACCTGTTCCTTGAAGCCGAACCTAAAAATTGTCGCAGGTTCCAACCCCGAAGTCTTCGCACTGTTCCCTTTTTATATTCTATACCAAAGGTACACACAGTATATTAAGTATGTGCATAAGTATGTAACAGGCAGTAAGAAGCATCTCCGAACCTATAAAGTATATATATTCTTGATTAGCATCAACAGCCGAGTCGATCTAGCCATGTCCGTCTGTCCGTATGATCAAACGGATCTCAGAGATGTTAAGATGTTCGACATGTATGGGACAAAAACTTCTTATATTATAAAGAGCTCATGATGAACCAAATGAAAGGCTTTTCAAAGCAAGTCAGTTTTGACTGATCGCTTTTTCAAAAAACCGTTTTATGATGGGCAAATGAGAGACAGAAATGCTGTAATTGAGAAGTGATGATTGATACAAATTGTCGATAGATTGGAAATGCCTCTGTTGTTTGAGATTATTGGCTTAGGTCTCATTTTGTTGATAGGAATAATGTATGACACCTTTAAATAGTTAGTTAGGGAAGTCACTAAGTTAAATAGAGGGGTTGAAGAGTTTTAGGAGACGCAAGCAAAGAGGGTCAGCACAATATTTAAGCACACAGCTTGGAACATTGACAGCCCAAGGACTTAAGGAAGATTTAAACAATTTTAAACTAGACAGCAGACTCTCAGAGTTCAAGACCGGATAATAAATGCAGCTAGTAGAATGGGCAATCGGATAAGGTTACGATATGTGGTGGAATAACAACGCTGGAAAAATTATGCGAACAAGTTGGCAATATTCACTTCGCTGTGACTTTCAGCGTTGTATTGTCCAAATAAAAGGCAGGTGAAAAAGATACTATTTAAGTATCGAATTAACAAATCTGTTAAAACCATAGCTCCAAAATAATGTTAACACCTTTTTCAATGCGACTTGCCTCAGTGAAAAACAGAAACAAACGCAGCACAAGCGGTCTCTCACTGTGCGGAACACTTTTTCTCGCACCTATTGCGTGTTTTCGGTTGAGCAAAACAAACAAGTCGGTCTGTTAGCGACCTCTAACAGAAACACTTTTGAGCGAGCGCTCACCAAACAACTGTCTGCAAATGAGCAGAACACAATAAGTGTCTGAGAAAAGTGTTTTTATGTTGTTATTGTTAAGTAAATATGTTGATTTTTTTTACTCTAAGCTAAATCAAAAATTATTATTAGTTTGATAACTTAAAATTGATCCAAACGCATGTATTTCACACAGCCATGCGACGTTAGTTATTCAAACATTGTTGTCAAAGACACACACACACACACAAATGGCAGTTTGGAAGTTTACTCTTGGCAAAAGTGGCAGTGAAAGACATGAGAGAAACAAAAACGAAAAAAGCGGTCTTTGCACTGAGCGCAACAGAATTGAGAAAAACAGAACTGGAAGTGTTTTCCATTTCTCATTTTTCGTTGTGTCCGTAACCAAACTGTGTTTTGCTGATACGCTGAAAGTGTTGAGAGTTAACTATGTAGCCCTCGGAAATAAGGCAAAAAGTCGCGGGAGAAAGGTGTTAATTCTTCCGATAAGTTTCGAGTCATTTGCCTTCTTTTTCGAGTCGTACTTTAATAAATTATATTTTAAGCAAATGCATGTCTTTTTTTTATCGCAAAAGGGCTCGAAAAGACTCTTCAAGGTGATTTTTGTTAAAATGTTCTTTCAAATGTTGGATGGGATATATTTGGATCGAGCTACCGCGTATTTATCGTAATCTATTTGGGAGCTAGATCTGTAAATATTCTAAATGGCTTTCGCACTTCACACAGTTCGTGTCGCGCCACACTTATTAATTATGAGGCAAATACAAACTTTGGCCGAACGATTTTCTTACTTGTTGTTCCTAAACTTTCAGAACGTGCTATTCATGTGGCACGGAGTGTACTTAAATTATTTTTTGGTTTGACTTGAGGGTAAACTTTATTCTTATCTCGGCGACTTGCTTCTTACCTGACCTATATATTTAAAAATTTAAAAAAAAAAAACTTACCATTTATTTTCTTCCCCCTTTTCTTGGCCTTTTTTCTCTTTCCAGTCTTATATTGGTGGTGGCTCTAATTCGGCAGCTGCTGCCAATGGCTATCACAATGCTGCAGCCAAAATGGCTGCACAAAATGCTGCTTTGGCTCCGCCAGATTCGGGTAGCCCCTTGAGCTCCATGACCGAGTCCCTGCGTCGTCAGATACTGTCACAGCAGCAGCAACAGTCACCACATGGCCAGTCCATGAACATGTACAAGTCGCCAGCCTATTTACAACGTTCAGAAATCGAGGATCAGGTATCGGCGGCAGCAGCTGTGGCGGCGGCCAAACATCAGCAGGGCGAGCGACGCGGTTCGGAGAATTTGCCCGATCTAAGCGCCTTGGGTTTGATGGGTTTGCCGGGTTTGAATGTGATGCCCACACAGCCGGGACATCAGCGAAGCGGTGCTGGTGCACCGGCCACTGGTGCGGCAGTGCATCCCAGTGCGGCCAGCTATGCGCGTGAGTTGTCCAGGGAGCGTGAAATGTCCCGTGATCGTGAACTGAAAGAGGCTATGCAGGCACGTCAATATGGTAATCAGTCACGTGGCTCCAACTCATCGGTGGGGGGAGGTGGTGGCAGCAAAGCGGTGGGAGCGAGTCGGCCGGGAGCCGCCTCACCCTACTCCTCGCACTATGCCAACACTAAGCATGCCAAGGAGCATCCGAATTATGCGTATAATAAACGATTTTTGGAAAGTTTGCCCGCGGGCATAGATTTCGAGGCGATTGCCAATGGTTTGTTGCAAAAGTCGGTGAACAAAAGTCCGCGCTTTGAGGACTTTTTCCCGGGGCAGGATATGAGTGAATTGTTTGCCAATTCGGATGCAGGGGCAGCGGCGGCGGCGGCAGCAGCAGCTGCGGCTTATGCACCAGCGGGTGTAAGAGAATCGCCACTAATGAAGATCAAATTGGAGCAGCAACAGACCACCGAGCTGCCGCATGAGGATTAAATCCACTCCGACGGAGAGAGAGAGAGAGAGCGAGTTTGGGTTCTTGTGAAGAACCTAACGGTAAATACGTTTTTGGACTGCTATTTTAACCCCAACGTTTTTTAGTGTTAGCCTTTTTAGATGTGTTTAGGTGCTTAGTTCAAGTTGCTAAACTGGTTTTTATGCCTAGGCTAGGATTAGTTCTTAAAAAGAGAAAGTGAGTGGTATTAAAGTATTACAAGTAGGCTTAATAGACATCTTCCCCCCGCCCCCTCACATTTACACACACATTTACATGCATACTTCGAAACTTTCCTGTAAGGATAGGATCTCGTCTAATTCGTTTTAATTTATTCTTACTTTTTGTATTTCTGGAAAAATCTTTGCCTTTTTTTGCCCAAATGTCGTAAGCAAAATGAAAATTTACCATTAGAGAGAGACTTGTGCATTTCTTAAATGTAGTTTTAACCTTAGTTAAACTCACACACACACACACACACACACACACACACACACTTGCGCATTCACTTTGCATCACACTTAATGTTCTAGTTCTAGCAATTAAATCTATTATAAACCACAATTTATATCTACATAAACAATAAATATATATACAAACAAACAACAAACAAACATACTTACATACCTACATACACACATGCATACATTAATTAATTGTATTTCCAAATGTAATTGTAAATAATGTACAAATTTCCATAGCTTTAGGCTACGACTTAATATTAGATTTTCACTTCGCACAACAAAAACAACAACAACAACAACCACTTCTATTGTAATATCGTAAATTAATAAAGCAAATAATGCAAATGCTTTTGCATATAATATTATAATTGTGCTAATTTTATGTAAACACACACACACACACACACAGAGACACCGAGTTCCAGTGAGCACCCCTCTACACACACACACACACCCCAACACACTTACATATATAAATAAATATAATGCATATGTATTTGTATGTTCTTTGTGAGTGAATTATCCAAGAGAATAATGCAAGAATAAAAAACATTTTTGATTTTAGTTTAAAAAAAAAGAAAAACCAACATTAAATTATACAATAAACTGAATGAAAAATAAAAATGAAACAATTAAATGTAAAAAAAAAAAATTAATTCAAATTGTGTTTCTTTGTCTTGGGTGGCCAAAAGGGAATCCTAGAGCTGCGGAGGTTTTCTGTATAGCAAAAGAATCTACCAGCAGAATGATATTGACCCTAGAAGAACTAACACCCCTTGGAAGGTAAAACATAAAAACGCTTAGAGACCGCTTACTGGAAAAGAACAAATGTTACAGAGATGCAAAACAGGTTCTGGCCTTCGAATTCGTAAACGAAGTAGCAAGCCGGTGAGCTTCAAAAAAATCTGAACCAAAAACCGCAAATGAAAATGGTTTGGTTTGGTTTTTGTCTCGGTATGGAATAAAGGTATCGCCATATTTTGCATTTTGAGTTAAAATAATCAACTGATCGAAGTAGGTTTACCTCCTTTGAGAACTGTTCCAAACTGGAACTTACCTTAGTACATTTCCATTCCCTTTTCGAAAGTTTAAGGTACAATATTTTGCGAATATATATGGTAAATCAGGGATAATCACCCTACTATTAGGCAAAAAGTTTCGAGAGATGTCTTCTAGTCTGAATCTTGTCAATTAAAAAGGTAATAATTTGAGCAGCTGAACAGGGTGACAAACTTCTTCAAGGGGTTTTCCTGGCTAACTGGACATTAGGCAGGCTTTCGATAAAGTGAGGCACTCCGGACTGCTCTGTAATGCTCAAAGGCATCCTTCTGCCATAACTTTACTCGAAGCTACTGCTCTTGGATAAACCCTCGACACCTTGCATACGAGGTGTGTTCAAAAAGTATCGCGAATTTTGAATTTTCGAGGGTTACGTATGTTCGAATTTCGATTTTTGTGGCGTTATGTTGGTACTCTGTCTTCACTTATGCCGACAAGCTCGGCCATTTTGAATGTTCACTTAATTGTTGACAGCTGCTTTGCTTGCACGTGTTTTGGATCGTCTTCGATTTTTACCTATTCAAAAAAATGGATCAAAGAACCTGTATCAAATTTTGTGTGAAAAACGAAATTAAGTGCGCGGATCATTCCGATGTTGACTGTGGCATACGGAGAAGCTACCTTGGACCGAAGCAACGTTTATCGGTGGTACAAAATGTTCTCAGAAGGCCGAGAAGATGTGAACGACGAAGAGCGTGCCGGACGCCCGAGCACTTCAACAACAGACGAAAAAATTAATGAAGTGGAGAAAATGGTATTGGCCAATCGTCGAATCATCGTTAGAGAAGTTGCTGAGGACCTAAACATATCGATTGGCTCGTGCCATTCGATTTTTATCAATGATTTGGGCATGAGACAGGTCGCCGCGAAATTCGTACCAAAATTGTTCAATTGCGACCAAAAACAGCATCGCATGAACATTGCTAATGAGACGTTAAACTCTGTCCGCGACGACCCAAATTTGCTCGAGGGTCATAACTGGTGACGAATCGTGGGTTTATGGTTATGACGTGGAAACCAAAGCTCAATCATCTCAATGGAAGCTGCCGCACTGACAGTTTTCTTCGATTGCAGGGGCGTGGTGCATCATGAGCTCTTGCCACAGGGAAGAACGGTCAATAAGGAATATTACCTGCAAGTTATGCGCAATTTGCGCGAAGCAATCCTCCAGAAACGCCCGGATTTTTGGAAGAACAAAAATTGGCTTTTGCACCACGATAACGCCCCTGCTCACACATCGTTGCTTGTGCGCGACTTTTTGGCCAAAAACAACACACTAATGATGCCGCAGTCACCGTATTCCCCAGATATGCCCCCCTGTGACTTTTCTTGTTCCCTAAACTGAAGAGGCCCATGAAAGGACGACGTCTACGCTACGCTTGACGAGATATAGACGGCATCGAAGGAGGAGCTGAACAAGATAAAAAAAAATATTTTTTGAAGTGCTTCGAAGATTGGAAAAACCGTTGGCACAAGTGTATAATATCTCATGGGGATTACTTTGAAGGGGACAAAATAGATATTCATGAATAAATAAATAATTTTTGAAAAAATACAAAATTCGCGATACTTTTTGAACACACCTCGTATATCTACCGGCGGATCAATACCCATTGATACAGCGATACAGCCATTATAGCGAAAGACACATGCATCTATAATGCTACTGATATCGTACACTCAGTGAAAAAATAGACACATACAGGGTGATCAGAAACTCTTCGTCAAAACTTTAATACGTGATAGCTGTTGTCAATAGAAATATTTTGTTCTTTTACACCATGGCTCTAAGTGGCCCCGCATTCGATTTACGTCTCGAAGAAAATGCCATTTTCGATGCACGAAGTCTTGAAAAGTACGTTATGATGAGGAAGCCGCCTCTGTGGATAGGCTTCCACATGCATTCGTTGAGCATTCATTGCGTTGCCGTTTGCTTTGCCGTAATAAAACACGAAATCTGGGTACTCAACGTTGAAGAATTTCACAGCAACATAAATTAATACTCTCAATATCACACTATAAACTTTCACTAAATTTGGAAAACGTCAAATAAATTCCATAAAAAGTCCTGACGAAAAGATTCTGGACACCCTGTATTTCCAAAAATTTTTAATGGCTATTATACTGAAGTACTATAGATAGATGAAAAAACCCCAAAAATTTTGTTCCCCTGCCGTCAATAGCTCTCAAGATAATCCGGTAAAACGTTCAAAAATCATAACTCTTGAACGGATTCGAATTCGGAATTTTTTTGTGTATTCAACTTTGGGTCTTCGACGGATTTTTCAAAAATTATGTAAAAAGTTTCCCAACAAATTAATAATTAATCAATTTGTTGGTTAATTTTAATTAATTGTTAATGTGTTGCGACATTTCGTACATAATATTTGAGAAAATCAGTCAAAGATATACAATACAATATACAATAAAATTGATTACCAAACTCTTTAAAAATATTGCAAAATGTACTTAAAATGATGCTCCATCTGGAAAAAATATTCAAATTAAAAATATATAGAGTTCTATGTGTTTCCGGACAAGGCTGCAAACCAAAAAATTATACTAGAAACTCAAAACTCGATACTCAGTAATCGATAATAGTTCTCCATATACTAAGTACTCGACACGACATACTCGATGCGATGCCAAGCTCTCGAATTCGATACTCGACACTAAGTACTCGATACTAAGTACTCGATGCTAAGTACTCTATACTCAGTACTCGATTCAATAAACTTTATACTAAGTACTCGATACTCAGTACTCAATTAGGAAGTAGTCGATTCTAAGACCTCAATACTTAGTACTCAATACTAAATACTCGATTCTAATACTCGATACTTTGTATTTGGTACTCAGAAACCGATGCTAAGTACTGAAACTATGTACTCGATACCAAGTACTCGATACTCTGTTTTTGATACTGAGTGTACTCAACTCTAAGTACTCGATACTCTATACTCGATACACAAAACTCAATTCATAGTACTCAATACCAAGTACTCCCATTCCCCCTACACGACCACCTTAAAGCCCTAAACAACAAGACCACAAAATATGTAAGTCAGCGTGACACGAGACTCTTTTTATACCCTTGCAGAGGGTATTATAAAATTGTCCGGATGTTTGTAACGCATAGAAGGAAGCATCTCCGACCACATAAAGTATATATATTCTTGATCAGCACGACGAGCTGAGTTGATTTAGCCCTGTCCGTCTGTTTCTATGCTATCTCCTCCGTCAGTTTTAAAGCTATCCTCACCAAACTTTGCACAAAGTCTTTTGGTACAAATACGCTGCACATTTGTCGGAACCGGCCGGATCGGATGACTATAGCATATAGCTGCCATAGGAACGATCGGTTGAAAAACTAGTCTTAAAAGAAAAAACTTTCTTCTAAAAATATCTTGTTTTTAATAGAAACGCCTTCAGTTTACTATCCCTTCCCATGATTTCACTAAGTTTGGTCGAAATCGGATGACTATAGCATATAGCTGCCATAGGAACGATCGGTCGAAAAACTAGTTCTAGTTTGAAAAACTTTTTTGTTTTTAATGAAAACGTCCTTATCATTGGCATACACTTATTTTATTTACTTTGGACACATTTCTACAAAGTTTTATCAAAATCGGATAACTATAGCATATAGCTGCAGTATGAATGATCGGTCGAAAAAGAAGTTGAAGTGAGAAAAACTTTTTGTCTTAAATGACATCGCCTCCAAATTTCGCAGTTAACAGTGTATTATGCTTTTCCATGATTTCACCAAGTTTAATAGAAATCAGACATCTTTATAGTATAGATCCCATAGAAAAGTAATGTCCAAAAAGTAGTCTTAGAAAAACTTTTTTGTTATCAATGGAAGCTGCAAGGGTATACAAAACTTACCCCTATTTTTATACCCTGTTCCCATTCAAAATGGGAAAAGGGGGATCATGAAGTTGTGCAAAAGTTTGTAATAGGTAGAAGGAAAGCATTTGCGACCCTATAAAGTATATATATTCTTGATCAGCATCAACAGCCGAGTCGATTTAGCAATGTCCGTCTGTCCGTCCGTCCGTCCGTCTGTCCGTCCATCTGTCCGTATGAACGCGGCGATTTCAGAGACTATAAGAGCTAGAGCCACAAATTTTTGCATGTAGGTAGGTATATACCTGATTCAAATCGAGTTTTGTTTCAGATTTGGAAATTGCAGAGAGTATTATAATATTGTGCGGTTGTTTGTAACGCATTGAAGGAAGCATCTCCGACCACATAAAGTATATATAAGTCTTTTAGTTCAAAAACGCTGCACATTTGTCGGAACCGGCCGGATCGGATGACTAAAGCATATAGCTGTCATTGGAACTATCGGTCGAAAAACTAGCTCTAGTGAGAAAACCTTTTTTGTTTTCAATGAAAACGCGTCTAAGCTTCGTATTTTTCAGTTTACAATCCTTTTCGATGTTTTCACAAAGTTTGGTCTTAGAAAAACTTTTTTATTTGCATCGGAAATGTCCTTAAGATTGGCATTAATTCATTTGGTAAGCTTTCACACAATTCTGCAAAGTATTGTCAAAATCGGATGACCATAGCATATAGCTACCTTAGGAACTATCGGTTGAAAGTCTAGTTCTAGTGATAAAAACTTTTTCTATACTCTGTACCAGAGGTACACAGAGTATATTAAGTTTGTGCAAAAGTATGTAACTGACAGAAGGAAGCATCTCCGATATAGTATATAAATATTTTTGATCAGCATCAACAGCCGAGTTGATCTAGCCATGTCCGTCTGTCAGTCTGTCTGTCAGTCTGTCTGTCCTTCTGTCCGTATGAACAAATAGATCTCAGATAGAGATAGAGGTTTGACATGTATGGGACATATGCTTCTTATACTTGCAGGCAGAACAAGGTTATTTTCAATTTTTGCCAGGCCCCCTCCCGCCCCCGGAAATTAAAAATACGTCATATCACCCACAGTCCTTCTGGACTCTGGACATATTTGGTAATCAGGATTATTTATTGATCCGCCAAAGGAATGGTAAGGATCAGATGACCGGTTGTCGAAATATAAGGAAAACAAACAATTCTGGGCAGTCGCAACGGTGATGGGCAGCACTTCACACTTCGGGCTTAACCGACTTTCTTTCTGTTTTTTTTTCTGTGCAGCGATAAATTGGTCTAGTTTAAGCTTTTGACCATAACACAGCACTGCAAGAATGACTCCAATTAATAAGTGATTTTCTAAATCGATGGCCGATTTCAAAGACCCAACCAGATAAATTAGGTCAGTTTTAAGTTCTTTTTCAAATTGCTCATGAAAGGTATTAAATTGCATGAGTATTTGCTAATTCTATTGGAATTTAGGGGGGACTCTCCATGTGTAAACTTTTTTTTCCGATTTTTTTTTACATTTTTGTATAGCCTGGATAGGATTTTTTGAAATTCGAAATACTTTAGAAGATATAGCCCATTCAATGACCCTAGGTGACCCAATTTGGCAACAAATGCAAAGTTTAAATAAGGATGTCGAAAAGAATATCGTTTGTAGAAAATATCGATATTATATCGATATATTTTCGGCATCCTACTTTAAACGCATATCCGAAACCACGTTTTTCAAACTGACGGCCATGATATCTCCAGTTACACAAAACCGATTTTGACGAAACTAAATGCAATCGACGCAGAATTGTCACCATTTCGGTCTGAACCTCAATCAATTGGTCATTTTGCTTTTAAATATAAAACAGCACTGCCAGAACCCCTCCTGTTGATGGTAGTTTTTCCAAATCTATGGCCGCTATCACAGATCCAACGAAATACATGGAGTTAGTGTTACTTCCTTCTTGCATATTGGATATGAACGAGGAGTCATTAATTTGGTACCCTCCCACCGTTTGTAAAATGCTTGAATAACACAAATTCGACTTCTTCCAGTATCATGAAGGGTTGGAGAACTGTTTGGGATAGTTCATTTTAAAGCTAAGAAGTGGTACTCCCATCCTCCCCCGAAAAACTGTCAAAGTCACAGTTTTTAAGTTAGAGCTTCGTAAGTTCAGTGGAATCAGACTATAAGCGTCACATTGTAAAGAAAGCCTGTCTTTTAAATTGTCTAAAGTTCTGGAAGTTTGGAGTCTAGTATCTTTAATAAGCCAACCAATTCCAAATGCCAATTAAATTCTTCAGCTCTCAAACCCCAAAGACATAATTTACAAAATTAAACCAAAACCAAACAACGACCAACAAGTAACCCCAAACACCACTCATTCACACACTCGCCTACATACACACACACACACACCACTTCTCAAGGTCAAGGGGCCAGTGAAAGCGACGTCGAATCTGTAATTGTTGTTGTTGTTGTTGTTGTGTTGTTCTCGTTGGTGAAAGAAAACAATTACTTTGGCACTTAACAGCTTAACACATCACTTTACACTTTGCACTTGATGCAAAACTCGGTCTAGTCTCGGCGTCGGTCTCGGGCTCGCTGTCGGAGTCCTTTAGTCCTTTCAACATCCTTAACTGCAAACTGCAGCCGCTTAACCCAGCCAAGGCTCAAGTATGGGCAAAGCCAAAACACAGTTGGAGGACAAACGTATAACTGTAATGCTCAAGGTCATCAAAAGGAGTTGGCCACCCCTTGGTAGATGCTTGCCCGGCCCCGGCTCCGGCCATGAATGGCAAGTGGCTTTCATCTTGCGAGACAGAGGCGGCCACCCCCAAAAAACACACACAGCACAGCACAGCAGAGTTAGAGCCGGAGCCGGAGTCAGGCAAAAGGGTCGAGAGTCTCGGTCAGCCTTGAATTGCGACCCACAAACAACTTTGAGAGAGCTTTGGCTGCCTTTCGTCCTTGGCAGCTATGCGGCTGTGGTTGCTGCCACTGGTGTCTGTCTTCCTGCTGCTGCTTCCTTTCTTCCTACCTACCCCCTGCTGTTGGTGTGTGTGTCTGAAGTTAAGCATTTGCGGCTGCTTGTAGCCCAAAATCCTGGCTGGCTGCCTCGGCTGGCTGGTTGGCTGCTGCCTCATTCAGACAACAACTCTGCCGTTAGCCATCTTGACAAGTGGCTTGGCGCTGGCTTTTTGACTTTGCCATATCTTAACCCATTAGTAGCTTGGGGGTTATTTTTTTTTTGATTTATGAAACTGTAGGAATTTTAACAGATTTTTGATATGAAACATCAGTAATTTTGGTACGGAAGATTTTAGTAGGATTTAAGTATGATTTCAGCGTCTTCACGCATCACGCGTCACGCTGACATGGCATATTTTGTGGTTTTGCTGTTAAGCGTTTCAAGGTGGGGGCTCTGAGCATTGAGTTCTTAGACTCAAGTACTGAGTATCGAATACTGCGTATCGACTCCTTAGCACCAAGTTCTTGGAATCGAGTACTGAGTATCGAATACTGAGAATTGAGTACTTAGAATCGTGTTCTGAATACTGCTTATTGACTCCTTAGTATCGAGTACTCGGAATCAAGAACTGAGAATTGAATACGGAGTATCGAGTATTTGGAATTGAGTACTGAGTATTCAATACGGAATATCGAGTTCTCAGTATCGATTACTTTGTATCGAGTACTTCATATCGAATTCTGAGTATACTGAGTATCGTGTACTAAGAATTGAGTACTAAGAATTGAGTTCTTTGAATCAAGTACTTAGTGTCGAGTACTGAGTATCGAGAACTGAGTATCGTGTACTTAGTACTGAGTACTTAGAATCAAGAACTGAGTATCGATTACTGAGTATGGAGAATAGAGATGGGCGCGGGAAAGAAATTTTGAACCCGTCCTGTCCTAAGCTATCCCGTCCCGTCCCGATCCCGAACCCAAATTTTCAATTCAATCCCGTTCCTTCCCGATCTCGACCCTAGCTTTTAAAAAGGAACAGAATCTATTCAAAGTTATCTTCCTTCCATTATTCTACTAGGCGGCGAGACGTTGGAGTGGCTGAAGAAGTTGGCACATTTAAAACTTTAAAACTGTAGTGAATGTTCTTGCAAATTTTCCAAATCGCTAAAATCGGAATATTGTTATTCAGGAATTAATACCGAATCGAACTTTTTTGGTACCCAGAAGATAATTTTTATGAAGTCCATATATTATTAACCGTTTGGAATTTTGTTTTTATGTCTTTGTGGTAAAGCTATAATTATAAACTACTTGGAATTCGGTTAACCTTTCTTCAGCAAAATTATACCAAACAACAATATAAACAAATCTCTAGTAGATGCCAGCTTCATACGAACACTCCTTCATACCGTTTCGATACTACGAATGTTATCTTTTCCTGGTATCAAAAAAGGTATCTTTGCGAAGTGATGGGGCCAAGTCCTTGGGGGATTTTTTGGTTTTCGGTATCTTCTTCTAAATAGCGGGGTGCGAAGGCATAACCAGAAAATGACAGACGACATTTAAAATAAAATTATAACTTTCGAGCTTAACTTTGATTTACACATGTCCATGTCTTATTTATGGTAATATAATTGCACTGTTACTGACTTCCAATAAGTCATTTAAGAAACATTTGGCACAGAAATTAACAGACGCTAAAGTCGCTATTAATAGCACTTGGAAGCATCTTCTTGGGAATAAGTAAGTTAACAACAGCACCAAATATAAGCTGTTTTTAGCCACATCCAGGACAATTCTGTGTTATGCTGCCCCAGTCTGGGGATTTAGCAGATTCGAAGATGTAGAGCGATTGCTTCGCTTCTACATTAAAAAGATCTTTTACCTGCCCCTAAATACTCCAAATTACGCCATATACATAGAAACAGGACTACCTACAATGTACCAATACACCCTGCAGCTGCACTTTAACTATATTAGCAAAGCTATGCTGATGGACTCTTCACGGCTCCCAAAAATTATAGTCGAACAACTTTTGGTTGACAGTTCTTCCTTGAATGGGATATTATGGCAAGAGACAACAACATAAGAACATATGAAAACGACAGCAGAAACTGGGAAACATTTCAAATAGAACTGTTACAGAGGATTGACGAAGGAGAAAAAATGATTTTGAACGGCACGCAAGACAGAGTGGCACCCGGTCAACATACAAGCGCCTCAGTTTCAGCCTATATGAAAGAAATTACTTTAGAGACGATTTGGACACATATGCAATATCGCTTATTTTCCGGGCAAGAACTGAAGTCCTCAGACTCAACTATATGCCACATGGAACGACTGAAAGCCGATGCACTCTATGCAACCTGGATGAAAGAGAAGACGTAGCCCATTTTGTTGAGCGATGTCCGATATTAGGTGAGCACCGTGCACTGCACCTCGGAATACGAAGTATCGGACACTCTGTATCAAGTACTTTGTATTAAGTACTTAATATCGAAATCTCTGTATCGGACACTCTGTATCAAGTACTTCGTATTGAGTACTTAATATAGAATAAGAGCTTGGAATCGAGTACTGAGCTTGGAGAACTGCGTATTGACTCCATAGTATTAAGTACTTGGAATCAAGAACTGAGAATTGAATACGGAGTATCGGGTCATTAGCATTGAGAACTGAGTATTGATATGGAGTATTGAGTTCTCTGTACCGAGTATTTTGTATCAAGTACTTTGAATTGAGTACTTTGAATCGAGTACTACATTTCGAATACTGAGTATGCTGAGTAGGGAGTACTAAGAATTGAGTATTTTGGATGGAGTACTTAGTATTGAATACTGAGTATCGTGAACTTAGTATTGAGTACTTAGAATCAAGTACTGAGTATCGACTACTAAGTATGGAGAACTAAGTATCAAGTGCTTAGAATTGAGTACTGAATTATCGAATACTGAGTATCAAGTTCTTTGAATCGAGTAAAAAGAACAGAGTACTGAGCATGGAATATTGAGTATCGAGTAATGAGAATTGAATACAGAGTAACGAGTACTTAAAATCGAGTAATGATTATTGAATACAAAGGATCGAGTACTTTGTATCGAGTAAGTATTATCGAATACTGAGTATCGAGTTCTAAGAATTGAGTACTTAGAATCGAGTACTTAGTATCAAGTACTTAATTTCGAGTGCTGAGTATCGAGAAATTAGTATCGAATACTTAGAATCGAGTACTGAGTAGTCGAATACTGAGTATCAAGTTCTTTGAATCGAGTAATTAGAATGGAGTACTGAGTATTGAGAATCGAGTACACGATATTGACAAATAAGTAGCTAGTACTTCATGTACTGAGTATCCAGGCCTGAGTTCTGAGTATCGAGTATATAGTAAAGCACACACATGTATCTGAAAGGTGGATTAAATCGCTTGCAACATTTTTCACATCATGACCTCGTAAGTGATAGACACACTCACACCTTTTTTGAGGCAATTTCTAACCAGAGACTTTGGCTAAAGAAGTAACCACCAGCACCTAGAGAAATCGCTAGTTAGGCACTTAGCTGATAAAAATCACTTAAACTACAGCAATTTCCAACGGTTTTTGAATCAGCAAGAAATCTAACTCCAAAGTGCCCACCCATACAGCAATCCTACACCATCTGAGTTATGGCTCTGAACCACTTTTGAACCGGTTCAATCTGGAAACCCACTTCAAACGGGCGTATATAAAACTCCCATTTAATACATATAATTTCAAGTGTATGAAATTGTACCACAAGGGTTAAAATCATAGAGATTTGCATTGGTCTAAGGGAACACAGTGCAAGTGCAAGGGGTCCCAAGTTGTTGGATGCTGTTGCTCTGGAGAAATTACAGATAATTTGTTAAATATGGCACAGCATGTGAAGTTTTGGCCAAGTCAAAAGTGAAAGTGCACACAGAGTGAAGCAGAAGGACAGCAGTTCCTTCGTAGAATGTTTCTCCTCTAGCAGGGATGTCGCTCAAGTCAAGTTGTATTGAGTGGGAGTGGGTCACAGGGCGTAGCGTAGGAGTCGAGACATTTTGCCAGACGCTTGTGCCTGTGTGTGTTTGTGTGTGGTACGGCATTCCTCAAGGTTGTTTCAATTTTCCATTTTGTCGTGTGTGTGAGAGCTATTAAAGAATTTTTCTTTCTGTGTGTGTGCGCCCAAGCAGTTTCCTCCCCCGCTGCTGTCTGTGTGAAGCAGGAAGCTGTTGATAGTGTAATGTGGCAACATTATTTGCTTGATTGCTTTATTTTACGCAAAAGGTGTTTGTGGCTTGACACCCAACACACACACTCACACACACACACACACACACACACACACACACACACACACACGAAACATCTTTGGCAATTGCCATTTGCTTAAGTAAATGTTTGCTGTCGAAATTTTCTGTACATTTATTAGCTCACTTATGTGGAGCATTGTCCCCAAAAACCAACTTACCCTACACCCTCCTCGCTCCCCCCTGCCTTGCGTGTGCGTCCCTTGGCCTTCACTTTGGTCGGAAAATAAATGCAAAGAAAATATTTTCCGTAAATAGCCTTTCAATTTCTCTTGTATTTTGCTCAAAATGCATAAGAAAGCAATTGAGAGATTTATACGACCATAATACACTTGTGGCTTTGCTGGTCAAGATAGGCGCAAAGGACGAAGAAAGGTCTGGCTTTTGTGGCAATGTGTGAAAGTGTGAAAATTCCTTAAGGATGCTTGCCTTGCTTGCATAATTGTATGTGATTTATTGAGATTGAGTTTACAAGCATAAGTGAGCAGCAGGAAAAACAAATTGAAAGGGAAATGTCTCACACTTGTACAACAATTTATAAATACTTCAGAATTCTGATGAAATTATTTAAGTGTTTATGGGGAATGAAGCGAGAAATTTCTGGTGTAAATTTCATCTTCGATTGATAAGTGAATTTAAATTGTGGAAAAATTGAAAATAATTTGTTTAAAATACGGAAAAATGGGGCTAGACAGCCTCTTAATTTCCGTGACATCCAGCTATGCTCCCATTTTCTCATACGCAAAAGTTTGGCGATTTGAAACCGGTTTTTAGTACAAATTTGCTCTCCAATTAGCAAAACTTTTGCGAAAACGAAAATGTGAGCATGGCTGATTATTTTTGCCTTGAAATAGCTTATTAAACTTTGGGTCCTATTCTCTTGTGATAAATCTTAGCATGAAAAGCTCACAAGCTAAAATATTTAGGTGATCGTTCTTACCAATCTTTTTTTTACCTATCTATTCGCCCAACCTCTGATTTACTTATCTCAGCACACTTCAAAGACCGAAAGAAATAAAGCAAAACCCTAATATCTCATATAAGTTTTAAATTTGAGATATCACACAAGAGTAACTGTCAATTTGAGAAGCACAAAAATATATGAAAAAACTGCTGGTGAAGTAGGCTATCTGAGTTTTCAAATAAGTACTTTGACAACCAAGTCTGGTTGAGCAAACAGCACCAATTAAAATCAAAGTGTTTGTCAAAAAGGGCAAAATGCATTAGCTTTTATGTTTGTGTTCTTTTTATACCCTTGCAGAGGGTATTATAAAATTGTCCGGATGTTTGTAACGCATAGAAGGAAGCATCTCCGACTACATGAAGTATATATATTCTTGATCAGCATGACGAGCTGAGTTGATTTAGCCCTGTCCGTCAGTCCGGCCGTCTGTCCGTCTGTTTCTATGCTATCTCTTCCGTCAGTTTTAAAGCAATCGTCACCAAACTTTGCACGTAGTCTTTTGGTACATATACGATGCTCATTTGTCGGAACCGGCCGGATCGGATGACTATAGCATATAGCTGTCATAGGAACGATCGGTCGAAAAACTAGTTCTAGTGAGAAAAACTTTGTTGTGTTTAATGGAAACGCTTCCAAAGAACGTATTTCTTAGTTTACTATGCATTCCCATGCTTTTGCTAAGTTTGGTCGAAATCCGATGACTATAGCATATAGCTGCCATAGGAACGATCGGTCGAAAAACTAGTTCTAGTGAGAAATACTTTTTTGTTTTTAATGAAAACGTCCTTTTCATTGGCATACACTTATTTTATATACTTTTACACAATTCTTGAAAGTTTGGTCGAAATCGGATGACTATAGCATATAGCTTCCATAGGAACGATCGGTCGAAAAACTAGTTCGAGTGAGGAAAACTTTTTGTTTTTAATGAAAACGTCCTTTTTATTGGCGGACACTTATTGTATATACTTTGGACACATTTCTACAAAGTTTTATCAAAATCGGATGATATAGCTGCAGTATGAATGATCGGTCGAAAAAGAAGTTCTAGTGAGAAAAACTTTTTGTTTTAAATGGGATTGCCTCCAAATTTCGCCTTAGAAGAGTCTTAGAAAAACTTTTATGTTTTCAATGGAAGCTGCAAGGGTATACAAAACTTCGGCCGAGCCGAAGTTAACTTTCCCCTATTTTAATTGTTGGGTTCTTGCTTGAGCAAATAGAGTCACATACCAGCGAGTTTTTTTGACAAAATACGACACAAAAAACACACTTTATAAATATACAGGCCTGTTCCGGTTTTCAAATATTTCTTCGATTTCAAATAAAAACAAAATCGAACGATTTGGTTTTAGCTGTTCTGGTATTCGAACGATTTGCAATTCGAGTGTTTCATTTCCAAATTGTTTCCGTTGACTACACTTTCACCTTAATCAACTGGTCAATCAAAACAATTCAATAAATAATCACTCGAAATAGTTGATAGTAGTTGAATACAGGTGTTTAAAATGTCGTTTCTATTTTTAAGGGCATTTTATGAACATTTTCCCAGCGTTTCATAAACAAGTGAAAACCAGAACAGCTTGAACAAAATATGTGAATTCGATTTGGATGGCACGTGGCCAAACTGAAGCTGTTCATAAAAATTATTAATTTTTTTACTAAAAATAATTTTTAAGGGAATGTAAAATTGCAAAAAGTATCTAAATATACTAAACAATGGTACAAAATTAACTTTAAGCCATTATTTTGACGATTTTATGTAAAAAATCGCATTTTCTTTTAAATTCATCGGCTCTTAGCAATGTGAATTCAAATCGAGTAAATCTATCGAATTGTGAAGACCGGAACAGGTAACCAAATCGAATTCGAGCAAATTTAGTCAAAGTGAAAACCGGAACAGGCCTGATAAATACCCAAAAATGCCATTTTCTCCTACCAAAGAGAATCAAAATCAGCCGGTAAAGTGTTATAGTCCGCTTCTATTTAAAGTAAGGATGCATGCCCAGGAAGCTCAGAAAGACTGACTGGTTTGTTTCACTTTTTAAAAATCATTTTAAGCTACCAGTTCGGTTAGAATAACCAAATCGAATTATGGTTTTGGTTCACACTTAAAAGACTGTTCCGAATGTCCGACCTTTATAGGTTGAAGCTTACGACTATTCGCCTTTTAATTATAAAGTTTAAATAGAATACTTTCAAATCATCGAATTTTAATACAAATGTAGTTATTATGAATCGAGAAAATTTGGCAGCTTCGGACATGCACATGTATCAATTGGAATTCATAAGGATTTTGGCAAAAACGAAATACAAATGAGCGTGAAGGCCGCTTATTTATCTTTCTGTCAATGTTCAAAAGCCAACTGACACTTATAGTGAACGTTTTGTGGGGTTCTTTTTGTTTGATTTGGTTCACTTTGATATTATTTTAAGATAAATATGCAATATCAAACAATTTTACGATTTTCTTAAGCGAAGGTACACCATTTTGAATACATTTGGTCCAACTGACCATGTTTTTTTCCGCCCATGGGCATGCAACGGATGTGGCTCAAAATTATCATACTAATTTAATAAAAATGCCTAGCCAACAAAAGTGATTTTGCCTAGAGATTGTGCCATTGTTTGGCACAGTTTATTTTAAAGCTAAGGAGCAATTTTGAAGTAACTATAATGTCAAAGACAATATATGCTTCCCATAAAACGAGTCTAAAAAGGGTTAAAAAAGGGGCATTATAAGTAATTTAAAATTCAAGTAACCAAAAATCGAGTTTTCCAGTTTTGTTGCCTTGTCATATGGGGTCAAAGAATATCAAAAGGTCATTCCAGCCGGTTTCTGGTTTGAAGTTTGACAAGTCGAAATTGATTAGGAATTTATTTGGCGACCTTTCTAATGCTTAATTAGTAATGATTTTAGCTTGCACGAGGTCGAAAAAATTGCGTTTGTTCACAACTCTAAGCAACTTATGCATTGAAACACCAAAAGAGCCGGATGCCTATACAGTACTGTTTCATATATATCCATGCAATCAGAGCTTCTACCACTGCTACTAATCAGGGACTAATACCAAAACCGTAACCTTCTAGCAAAATAAACCGATTCAAATCAAGATTCGAAGCTGGTGCTGGATCAGTGAGACCTTGTGAGAACCGTTTACCGCTATTATTGAAGCCGATAGAACCGGATCGAAACCGAAAACTTCGTCCCAGTAATAAAATATGAATAAAGGCGGAGGAGGCACAAGTCTTGCACACCTCGGTGAAGGAGTCATCTTTAGGGCAGAGCTGGGCAAGCGGATGCCGGTGGTCATGCGAGACGTATTTAAAGCTGCAAATGGGACGCAGTGAATGGGACAAGGTGTGCGTGGGTGTGGGCACCTGGATTAAGAACATTGGCTACTCCATATGACTATAGCATATACATAGCTGCAGTACAAGTGATCGGTCGAAAATGGAGATCTAGAGAAAAACCTTTTTATTTTAAATGGAATCGCCTCCAAATTTTGTAATTGTTAGTTTGTTTTGCTTTTTCATGATTCCACTAAATTTGGTTGAAGTTGGTCATCTATATAGTATAGCTCCCTTTGAAAACTAATGTCCCAAAAGTAGTCTTAGTTAGAAAAACTTTTTTATTTTCAATGGAGGCTGCAAGGGAATACAAAACTACGGCCGAGCCGAAGTAAACTTTCCCCTATTTTTCTGATTGCAATGAAACTTAGGGGATTGGTTGGACGATTGCCCGGAAAGGTGTTGAAGAAATGGGCGGGAAATGGTCCAAATCCGTGAAATTTTAAAAATTTTGAAATCGTTGAAACTAGAGATTGGTAAGACACTTGTACGGAAGGTTTCTGAGTTAAAGAAATGAGCGGGAAATGAGTCAAAGTGTTAACCGATTGTTAAGACCTCTGATTAAAATGGTGGCAAAGTGATATTGAGCGCATTTATCAGATAATTTCCATTAGTGATTACCGATTTATGACTTGCGATTGCTGTATGTTAGGCAGGGAGTTTAAAGGTTATTATTTGGCTGTGGTACATTTTGCCAACAAATACGCTAACACGAAAAAATTCAATATTCACGTTTTATTAAATGTCGGTCTTAATGAAAACTTCAATTAATTTGCTTGAGAAAGGGTAGGCTCACCCAGCAATCGGTATTCAGATGGCCAGATAAATCAATGGCAGTTCAATGGCAGTTCTCTTTTCCGATCTGTTTCGGTGTAGCAGTTAAAGGAAAGGAAGCCTTCATCACATTTGGTTGCTGGCCAAATTCTTGAAAACTGTTGTTCATTTGAAAACTAGTACCAAAATCTTAAGGCGGGGCACAGGGATAACATCTAATCAGTTTAAAATTTGGTCATTTCGAACACATGAGCTAAAAATGTTATACCTTCGCTTAAAAAAATCGTATATGTAATTGTTTGGGAGAGTTTATTTAAAAGTTAATAAATTGTACTTTTCGATAATATCAAGTGGAGTTTAATCAGAAGTATATTTTTCCCACTTCGAATCATGCGGAAAATGTTCCCTAAATAAAACTTTCAATTAATATCCAAGTGTTCACAGCTCAAATTTCAGAGTCAACCTGAGTTTTTAAATACAAAGTTTATCAACAACTAGTTCTTTCATTGAATTTGCATTTACTTACCTTTTCATAGTATAAACAATTCACTTCTTGTTGTATTTCCATATCCTTGAGCTGCACTCTAATCCATTGAGCTGCTTAAAAAAACGAAATGGCGTAGTTGGTTCTTAAAAAAAATATACACTACAAGTGTGCGCAAAACAAACAAACAAAACCCGCACCCGCTCCCGCACCTACCCATCTGTTCATTTCCATACATTCATCCATACATCGGAACAAAACTCATACTGCTGCAATATTTTAATTAAAAATTCAATTTTAATCAATGCATTAGCAAAATGTCTCGCTCTCAGCTCTCGATAGTGGCAATGGCAACTCTGTAACGAGCGGCAGAGTCCAAGAGTGGGCCGGGGGGGCCTGGGGGGAGTGGGGAGTGTGGGCGAGGGTAGCCAAAACACAAGTTTTATGCGACGTCGAGTTTGAGCATTGAAAAATAATAAAAATCGCAACAAAAAAAGGAAAAAATGAGCCAGCATAGACGCTGACGAAAAAAATATGTTGCGCCACTCGAAACCAATAACGAAGGAAAAAATCTATGGAAAGTAGCCAGAGCCAGCATCGAGAACTAGGAACAGAGCGAGCCAAAGGGTACACAAAACACATATACATATATGTATATGTGTGTGTGTGTGTGTGGGTGTGTGTGCATATACATAGTGGCATGTCTGTAAAATGTGTTGCATTTTTATTATAACTTGAAAAACGTTGATAACTCCGCCTATTTCTAACGAATGTGCGACGTATACGTTACGTTACGTATACGTAATGTGGGCAGTGGAGAAGTGGAAGCTGCTGGAGAAGCAGCAGAAAAAATAAACGCAACCCATGGCGAAGGCAGCTCAGCATCAGCAACGAGCATAGAGAATACATTCGATTGAATTTAATATGCATGCATACAATGGCACACACACACAGGCACAGGCACAGGGACATGGACAGGGACACAGGGACCTGGACATGGGGAAAAGGAGCAGAAAGATGAGTTCGGTTGGGGTGAGCAGGCTGAGTCGTTGTTTAGGCCGTGACTTTGTGTGGGTGCATCGATGAGGGGAGACAGCATCAAACAGCAGCGACGGCTTAACCAAAAGTGCGAGCAGAAGAAAAGCACAAAACTAGAAAGCGGCGAGCGGTTGACGTTGACGATACTGCTGACTGGGTTGCACTGGGCTTTTTTTTTGGGAAAGAAATCTATGAGATATTTTTACTGTTATCAATTTACTTTCAGAATTGGTACCCATCCAGGTAGCTGCCCTTGTTCTTTTGTTAGCTATTCATAAGAAAAGGTAACGAACTAATGGCCAAAACTCAACCATTATTCTTCTGCGCCAAAGCATCTCGCTTCTGATTGGAACCTTTACGAGCCACTGTCTCAACGGTAGGCATCAGAGAACTGCAACGAACCGCCACGAGTACAATCGCTCAGCGCTCAAGGCTTGTCAGACTCGAGTATTTCCCTTACTCATACTCAGCACTTCGGCCGCGAGTCGCCGCTAAGCCCCTTGTTACACAATCGAAGTTCTGATGGGAGCCGTCATGAATAAAGTTCGTTCGGTACAAATACTCGCGATTACTCCTAGCTTCGGTTGTGAATCACCGAGAGTACTTGCAGCCGAAGTCAAAGATCTGCTACGATCTGATTGATCAACGCTTGTACACAATCGTCACAAGCACACAAAAAACCATAGTTTGGGAGTGCAAAAGAGATAGCATGATGGCCTATTTTTTCTCTTTCCTTCTTGTGGCATGTTGTTGTTTGAAGTTCTCAAAAAACAACACCAATTGCATAAGAGGGCTTGTCGAAGCTCGCCGTCGCTCGCCGAGTAAATTCTATTGCGCGTACGAGTAAGCAAGAGAAGAGTGTCGAATAGGCTTGGCCATTGCTGGCAAAACGCTTATTTTGAATCGTGTTATGAAAAGCTTGTTCATATTATTACTCGTACGAAGCAAAGAGCTTACTTGTTCTGACTCTATGTGCTTGCGATCTTTTCGAGTGTGTCGAGGCGCCGAGTCCAACCAAGCCAAGTAATCGCACAAGTGTGATCGAACACTAATGGCTTCTAGCAGGTCTCCTGTACGCCATACTGCACGCCTAGTTAACGTAGGCTTAGATACGTCTTCATGGAAGTTGGCAAGGGAAGATTCTTAGAAGTCTACTTTTGGGTCTGATGCCATTTATACTTCATCTACGCAGTAATCGCATCTCTAGCCGATTTGGATATCCTCTAAGTTTCTCAAGGTAGGTCCCAGATTTTTGGCTAATAACTTCGCCTATCATATGGAAACTATGTTTCTTCTCCAGCCTTTTTGTTCACAGTTGCACAGTGGATTACGCCGATCTTGTGAATGTGTATTATAGCAGTAATTCCAAATACTTGCGGGCCGTATCTCCATGCGTGTTCAAGGATTGCCTTGTATAAGTTTACCTTGTTTCTCAATGACATTTTGATTCTGCTGTTAAGCAGCCATTCCAATTGAGCTCCTCTTCTTTAGAGTGACTTTTTGAGCTGGCTTAATTGCAAGCCACAATTCACGATCCTGTCAACGTACACTCTCAGGTATCTGTTTCTTTGGCGATGGGCTGGAAGTTGATCTTCCATAAAAACTCCGGGGCAATCGTCTCATCTTAAGTTTTAGGTGACATTGATTGATAACAATTTTCCAGTGCCTTGTCCATCTTCATAAAATGGTAAATACACTGCTGTAGAATGTCCATGGCGCTGTAGATACAGTAATGATTCTTTGGGTAATTCCTGGGAATGTTGCTTTTGACGGGCATGTCCACAGATCAAATAGCTTTGGTGGAAGAAGACTCTTAATCTTGCGCAGAGTTCTCTTCGGAGGAATCCGTTTTCTGAGTTAGTCCATAGAACACAATGAACGGGGTTATATCTAATAGCGTGTAAGAAGAACCAAGCTATGCAAGAATGCGTAATGCAATGCGTTTGCTCAACCAAAAAATGTATAACGAATAAATATCATTTGCTTCATTGTATACGAAATTACAAGCGATGGAATCTACCTAGGCACCACCAAGCGCTCTGTAAGCACGCGAGTAAGCGAGCACAAAAGAGATGCTCAAAAGCAGAGAGCAACAGCCCTCTCTCAAGATATAACAACAACACGCCACACAGCTGATTTCGAGATCGTGAGAATACTGGACGCGGAAAAGAGATGGAAGACGAGAATGTCGCTGGAGAGTTCATGTATACAGGAGAGAGCAGAACAGACCTTAAATTACAAAGAGGACTTAGAACAGACAAACGTTTTATATGTAGAACAGGGGCCGGCATATTGCTATCTGGTGTGCATACGAAAAATCTCAAAGCAGCGCTGCTTCCACACACACGGTATAAACTGTTAAAGCTCCGCTGCGTTACACACAACGTTGCTGCTCTCACACACACCAATGCAAAAATGTGAATGTATTTCTTGCCTGCCTCTGATGAGAAGCACAGATCAACAATACTAGAGTGCCAGATTGCTCTGCTGCGTCGTGTCTGAAGTTAACTTCGTCAGCTGATCGAGGCTTGCTGTATTTCAGATACATACGCTCCAGAGCAGACCCAGAAAGGAGACGACTATGGGAGCATGCGGTAAGCATTAATTTTGGTTGACGAGGACTGTTGGTGAAGACACGAACGTAGAAGTCAATGACGTGCCTTGCTTGGATCTGCAGTATGATGACTTGCCTAGCGCGAACGCGCCTACTGTGGACTTTACCACGGAGTTGGATCAGTTCTCGGTCCTTGACACGTCCCGTTTTTTTTCAGCTGGAAGAGTTGACAGAGGACGCATTGGAGTATGTAGCCGGCTACATTATAAACAAACTAAGTCTAAATGTTCTTCAATCCACTGACGCCTCTTTTACATTTGTTGATGAAATTTCCTGCGGAAAACTAAAGAAGCCGACCAGCCAAAAAATTGCAAAATATCTCTTATAATATGCACAAAATGGCATTTGAGGTCAATAATTACGTCCTTACTGCGTAACTGAAAGCATCAAAAAATTATTCTATACCTATGTGGGTTTCACAAAATGTTTATTTATCGGTATAACCTAGGAATATAGCTTAATGGTAATTACAGTAAATTATTTAAAACTTAAAAACTGTTGGCTTCCACTTTGCTCTTCACTTAAACTTCTATCTCGACCCCGTGGCATCTACACTCCTCGACTCGCTTTTCTCTTCTTCTTCTTCCCCGACGATCTCCCTTCTCTCACTCGCTCGCCGCTAGTGTGACCCTCTAGCGTTAACCTAAAAATGCCAGCATGCCTGCATGGCACTACCCCATTCCCACACCTTTAAAAATAAGAGAACTTTTTTTTAAGACTAGAATAAGATTTAGAATTAATAATTTAAATCATAGACTGAAGGAACAAAAAAGAAACAAAAAGTAATGGGCCATCGAAAGGTACTTAAAATTTTACACTTAAATATTAACTATATGTATGGGAAACATTAAATTAACCCACAAATATAATACATAATTATTAATGAAAATATATTTTTTCTAAGTTCTTTCATTTTATTTGATGGAATAGCAGGCGTTGTGTTGCACTGCGCTGGCTTTTTGACATAGGTAAGGTGAAAACAAATGTGAAAGCAATAATGCCATCCCTTTTGCTCTCACATGTTTATATTAATTAATACCTCTCTCGCATGGTAAATTTCTGATGACACTACCTTATTAATTATACCATGAGCCAGGCAGCTATTTTCGAAACCGAGTTTTAAAAGTCGAAACGTAACCAAATCGTTCGGAATTGGGAACAGCAAATAGAAAACGTTCGTTTTCGTTTTGTTTTTACTTTTTGAAAACGTTCGGAATTCGGAACAGGCCTGAATATGTTTTAACTGTGGCAAAAAAGAGGTCCTTATACATCCCTAACTGAGATTTAATAGACGACAACTGTAGAAGGAAAATTGCTTAATGGTTCAAAAAATCTCGAAATTTACTCTATTTTGCTATGAGTTCAGATTATTATGAAGACACCCGGGTGGTTTGGGTGAAGTAGATAGATCTTTACAATGAGTTTAGATTGTCATGAAGATTTGATAGATGGCAAATTAAAAATCAGCTTTGCTTCTTCATTTTGTGGCTAGTTTGTCTATATATTCAATCGGAAATATCAGTTGAAAATATCTTGAAGGCAATAATTCCAAATGCATAAAAAGCTAGCTTTGCCTTCTTGCACTTTTAAACAGCAATCGAAGTGCAACACAAACAATTTATTAACAATTCAGAAATTCAACATTTTATGACAATTTAAAAGAAATATTTTCAAATGAATAATTTCACTAATAAATGTCAACTATTTTTGCACAGTGCACTTTATCAATACGCCACGCATAAATGGGATGCCTGTGCGCTGCTGGTGCTGGCGATGTTGTTGCTGTTGCTGTTGCTGCTGTGCCTCTTCGAAAGATTCCACAGTGGGGGTGGGGAGGATGTGAGAACCCAGGTCCTGGGCCTGAGTGCAACTACCCAAAATACACACAAACAAAGGCAGCAGCAGCAGCAGCAGGACACACAGCTACACATGAGAGCATCAAAAGCCGCACCACAACAACAACAACAGCAGCAGCAACTGGGAGAGGGGGTGGTAGGCCACTGCTGATGACGACGACGACGGCCACGACAGAGAAATAGAAATGACGTTGGGTTCCTGTTCCTCCTATGGCTATGACGACGATGCGGACGACGACGATGGCGATGGCGACGCCGAATTCAAACTCGGACGCGTGTGCGTGTGTGTGTGTGTGTGTGTGTGGGCACATAACTTTTTGCAGGCGGCAGGAAATGGGAGAGGGCCTACTGCTCTACACTCACCCATTTGCAAAATTTCTAATATGTAAAATGTTCAATAGAGAAAACTATGTACGGGAGGGGCAGCAGGATGAAAAGGAGCAAGGGAAAAACAAACTAAAAACGAACATGGCGGAGGCCAGGAGTCCCACTGTGTGTGTGAGTGAGCGAAGAGAGAGATCTCCAACGCAGAAAAAATCAATCATTCATTCGTCACATCACCTTGGACTCATTAGGGCAACTGCCAAAAGCCGCTGGCAGGACTCAGATTTCTTGGATAACGAGATGCCCTGTGCACCTTCCCCTCCCCTTTGATCGACGATGCGTTTCAATTAGCAGTCCAAATGTTACTTAAGCCTAGGACATGGGTCAGCCCCATTTGTAGCCAGGGACCCCTGGACGCAATAATTGAGTTTTCATCAAAGAGCAATCAGGCGAAATTTTGCACACCGAACGCGTTCTTAACTAAAAGGGAACGCAGCAGCAAATTGAAGGACTAGGACTAGGCCTAGGCCTAGTCGGATGATAAATGCAGCCAAGAGCAGCGCTATAAATTCAGGGGCCAGGCCCAGGAACTGTGGAAGGCGCCGAATTGGTGGCATAAAATAAAATTTAATTAGAAACGTAACCAGGACCCAAAAACCAGTTTCAGGCTTTTGGAATATTTTCACCCTCCTCCTGCGCCCCCTCACAAAGGGGGCAAGCAGCAACAAGGATGCCCAGCAAAATGCAACGAAAATTGCAGGAAAATGCAAGCAAGGCACACATGAGGAGCTACAGGAAACAGGCCTGGCATATAGGCAAATTGGGGGGCCTGGGAGGGGGGGAGTGGGGCTTAGACATATATGTACGCGTTAGGCGTGGCACACACGCAACTTTCGAAAACTTTTCGGCGAGGCAAATGACACAAGATGAAGGAGGAGCAGGACCCGGAGCTGGAGCTGCAGCTGGACCTCAGCCTATGTACAGGCCAAATTGCACAAGAAGAAGTTGACGGAAACCACGAAACTAAATTGCCGGCCAGGCCTCATCCACCTCCTCCTCCTCTCGGAGCTCTTGGCTCTTCGGCCAGTGCGAGAACGTGCGAAAAAGATAGCGCACTTTTCTGCGCAGGCAACGAGGGTGGACACGACACTTGGACCCATTGATGTATTACGCGCCGCAGGATAACCATATATGGATGGGCGTTGTCTAATTAGAAGCAAGAAAAAGGAAACGCCAATTTCCAATTGCTTTGATTTGGCTTTGCATAAATTTCGTGGCACGTTGAACGCAATTACAATATATCTCTGGCACCTGGCCAGATCCGCCTCGGCTCCTCCGCTTTTGCATAAATAACTCTAAGTAAATTTCCGCACATAACATAAAGTGTGAGCGAGCGAGCGAGCATATAAATTGCCATTCTGTTTCTGCTTTCTTTTCCTTCGATTTCTGGCATTGTTTTTAGCCTTTACTTAGTTGTTCGTCACGTCCATTGGTTCAGCCATTTTGTCACCCACTAGCTCTCACCCTCTCACCGAGTGAGTGGCCCCTGGTCAAGTGGATTTGCTTTCACTTAGTTTTTATGGCAGCAGCAAAATTTATCGTTTTTTTCCCATATTTTATGTTTCTGATTAATTGAAATATGCACCAGGAGATACGCCTGAAGTATGATCGAGAGCTTAAGAAGTAAATGGAAGCAAGAGGGAAAAACTTGGAGCACTCTTGGTTGATGGAAGATTTGGTGAAAAAAAGGAAGCCAAACATATATTTCTAAAAAATTTGGTTATAATACTCATGGGAAAGTATTATAATAGATTTTGGAATAACCTGGGATGATGGAATTTAATAGATCCAAAATGGATCTTTCCCGAGAAAAGGCTATGTAATCAAGTCAGCATATTCCAGGCCAAGGTACTCGCTATTAGAAAAGCTGGAGAGGTCGCGCTATGCAAAAATTTCATAAATGTCTTGAAGGAGAAGTAAGCAGCAGGTAAGTAGCAACCAAGGCAATAAAAGATATAGGGCACTTCCTCAAGTTTTACAGAGTGTTAGGTGAAGAGAAGCACTTAATAAGACAAGGAGCACAAAATGTTAAAGTCACCGATCGTGATAGAAACTGTTTTGTTTTTGGATGTAGTTAAATTAAGTACGCAACATGCTACGTTCCAAAATCGACTCAAAACATTATTGAAATGAGCACAAACGAGCTTTCGTCAGCAGAATGCTTTGGAGATTTGTTCAAGCTTTTTAAACTGTACCAAAGGTACATAGAGAATAATAAGTTTGTGCAAAAGTATGTAACGGCCAGAAGGAAGCATCTCCGATATATTCTTGATCAGCATCAACAGCCGAGTCGGTATAGCCATGTCCGTCTGTCCGTCTGTCTGTCCGTATGAACGCACAGATCTCAGGGATGGTAAGAGATGGAGGTTTGACATGCATTGGACTTATGCTTCTTACTTGCAGGAAGGTCAAGTTTATTTTCAATTTTTGCCACGCCCCCTCCCGCCCCCGCAAATTAGAAAAAACGTAATATCTCCCACAGTTTTATAGATAGAAGGTTCGTTCCTTTCTGGACATATTTAGTAATCAGGATTATTTGTCGATCCGCCAAAGTAATGGTAAAGATCGGATGTACGGTTGTCGAGTTATAAGGAAAACAAACAATAATGGGCAGCACCGGTCGCAACGGTGATGGGCAGCACTAAACAGGTACAGAGTATGTTATAGTCGGGCTTAACCGACTTTCTTTCTTGTAGAATATTTTGAATGAGGGATTGTAGCTATTATCAAGGAGGATATGTACACCAAATCGCAAGTCAATAGGTCTATTGACTGACGAGTAATCTGCCAAAAATACTAAAACATAAATAATCATATAACTGGACTTATGTCAAGTTTTACCATACATACTCTTTGTACAATTAAATATGTTTCCTTTTCTTTTTATTGAAACTATATTCAGGCTGGGGGATAGAAATAAGGCCCCACGAATACAAGCCGCGGTCGGCGGTCTTATTTCATTATGCAAAATGAATAAAGGCCGCGACCGCAAAATGAAGCTAGACCAGGCGGCCCTATTTCATTTTTGATACACAATATAAAACTACGCCATGCGGTCTAAAGCCCGGTTCGGTTCTGGTTTTCTTGGGTCCATTGAACTGGACCTTCTAAATTTGTATACCCAAGGAAAATGGATAAGAGGGGATCATGAATTTGTGCAAAAGTATGTAACAGGAAGAAGGAAACATTGCCGACCCTTCAAAGAATATATATATTCTTGATCAGCGTGAAAAGCCGAGTCGATATAAGCATGTTCGTCTGTCTGTCTGTATGAACGCGTCTATCTCAGAGACTATAAGGGATAGAGCCACAAGTTTTAGCACTCGTGACTTAATATATCTCAAGAAAGGCCGTATATCTATCTATTCTCATTATCATCACCAAGATCGGACCAACAGCACAGAAGTTATTTGTGAAACAATTTTGCTCTATGAAGCGGGGAGTACAGCATCGTCAGCTGTCAAAACACATAAAATCAAAGGAACATGGTATTTTGGAGTCAGGGCACTCGCCTTCAGCTCCCTCTTTTATACTTATACCCTTGGATAGGGTATTATAAAATTGTGCGGATGTTTGTAACGCATTGATGGAAGCATCTCCGACCACATAAGGTATATATATTCTTGATCAGCATGACGAGCTGAGTTCATTTAGGCTTGTCCGTCTGTCCGTCCGTCCGTCTGTCTGTTTCTATGCTATCTCCTCCGTCAGTTTGAAAGCTATCTTCACCAAACTTAGCACGTAGTCTTTTGGTACATATTCGCTGCACATTTGTCGGAACCAGCTGGATCGGATGACTATAGCATATAGCTGTCATGGGAACGATCGGTCAAAAACTAGTTTTAGTGAAAAAACCTTTTTTGTTTTCTATGGAAATGCCTCCAAACGTTGTATTTCTTAGTTTACTATGCTTTTCCTTGATTCCACCAAATTTGGTCGAAATAGTATAGCTGTCATAGAAAATAGAGTCTAAAAAGTACGAGGGCCGTCCCAGAAATGGCCGACCTAGCACAGTAGTGTTGAAAAATGTTCACAAAAAATATTAAAAAGGGGAAGTACCGACTTTTAAAAGCTTAAGTTTGAAGTTTGGTGCCTTTACCTTGCACAGTTCTTTTTTGGTCGATTTTAATAGAGAACGCTTTTTATTGATTTGCAAACATGGACAAAATTGGTCATCGTTATGTGATACAATACTTCCATATAAAAGACGGGGGGGGTTCCCGCCCTTTTTCAAACTAACCTCTATTATTTCTTATTTCCAAACTCAAAAAAATGGCTCGGAGGAAAAAGATTTGGCAACAATGAAGAGGTGGAGTCCGAGGTTAATGCCTATTTTGAAGAGCTTCACAATTCTTTTTATAAAAAAGGTATCGAAGCTATTGAACATCGCTGGGAAAAGTGTATCGATCTAAAAGGATCCTATGTTGAAAAATAAAAATAAAAAAATGATAAATTTTTGTGTTTTAGTAGTTAGGTCGGCTATTTCTGGGACGGCCCTCCTATAAAAACAATGACCAAAACTGTGACCAAATATTAAACAACACAGTGACCAAAACAGTTACCAAAACAGTGATCAAAACGGTGACCAAAACTGTGACTAATATAGTGACCAAAACAGTGACCTAAGCCGTGACCAAAACAGTGACCAAAGCAGTGATCGAAACAGTGACCAAAACAGTGACCAAAGCAGTGATCGAAACAGTAACGAAATCAGTGAACAGAAAAATGACAGAAACTGTGACCTAAACAGTGAGCAGAACAATGACCAGAATTGTGTCCAAAACAGTGACCAAAACAGTGACCGAAACAATGAACAAACAGTGACCAAAAAGTACCAACAGTGACCAAAACAGTGGCCAAAACAGTGACTGAAACAATGAACAAAACAGTGACCAGAACAGTGACCGAAACAGTAACCAAAACAACGACTTTTTTGTGCCCGAGTTTTTGAGGGGACGAACGCCCGTCAAATAGTCCCCAAAAGATCGTAGCATCTGGAGCAGTCCCGAACAACTTCCAACAGCTTCATATGCATCAGAAGAATACGAAATAGTTTGATACTATGATTTCATAGTAATTCACAAATCGGATGAACGATATTCGAGTTATAAGGAAAACAAACAATTATGGGCAGCACCGGTCGCAACGGTGATGGGCAGCAGGTAACGAGTTTGTTATTGTCGGGCTTGACCGACTTTCTTTCATTTTTTTTTTAAGTCAGTGTATTTAGACGATCACTAAGAATATCGTTTGTAATCTTCAATTAAGCGATGCATTTATTTTCCCACTTTCGTTGTTTGGGTCTTTGGAAACCTTTGTTATATGAAGGGAAAGATGCCCAATAATATTTGCAATGGCCTTTATATATGACTGAGAGCCAAGAAATATGGGCATTGCAGACGATATAATTGGAGTAGAAGTCAGCTTACAAAATTATCGCTGAAACTAAGGATAGGTTTCGGCTACTGCAGGACACGGATAGCAAGTTTTGCACGTCAAATATGAATCAAAATTTGAACCAAAAAGCTTCGCCTACAATCTGGAGCTTAAAACATGGACAAATTTGGTTAAAACAACGCAAGTTGCAGCTCCAAAAATGTAAATTTCTGCGTCAATTTCGAAGCCAGAGCTACTACTGTAGCAATCACACCACCATTCAGCCATATTTAGAGTTTCATTAAATGACGGAGTCATCAACCAAATTTAAAGTTTAGAAAATCTGTCTGACTTTTGCTATGCAATTGATCGCTTGAGGATCCTCTTAAAAGATATGAATTAAAATTTATAGATTCTCAGAAATCGTAAACACCTTTAATTTTGGCTTAAAAAAAAATTCTCAAACCTCTTTGTCCAAACTGGTTTCCATTCCCTGGTTATTATTACTTCGTGTTTTCCTTAACGAAAAAATTTTTACAAAAAACTTTATTTTTTTTTAGATGCTCCTTTGGGAGCTGGAGGCCAGAACGTAAGGAAACTATATCATGTAAGTGGCAATTAAATGCGTTGAGATGCCCCCTGCTGCTCCACCTCCGGCTGCTGCTGCTCTAGTAATTCCATATTAGCAGCGCCCTTGGCCAGGCACTTTGCATGCTCACAAAAGCCCAATTAAGTAGGCTTTTACCCGTGACACTCTCGACTTGCGAAGTGCACCCAATTACCTGGCCATGTCAATCCATAAAAATCCATTTGCCTCAGCTGCCTTTTTAGGTTGAAGCTTTTTGCTTGATGTGCCAAAGGTGTGACAAATGTGCTCAGGCTCAAGGAGTAGGAAGACTCGTAAAGCATTTCACGGTACGCTGCCTGGAAAACAATTTTCTAGGCCTGACTCCTTTTATTTGGTGCATTTTTTGTTATGGCAACTCAGACATTGATATAAAGCCTCAGCTTAGTGGACGCTCCCAAAGGGGAGGGCGGGTAGCTGGGGGGCAGCTGTGGTTCAGGCATGCGTGCTCCTACATACACACAGTAGCGAAACGAGTAAAAACTAAAAAATGTATATAAAAAGAAAATGCAAGTACAAGGCAAACATGGAAGGCAAAGAAGCAGAAGGAGGCGCTGGCCATCATGACGGCGAGCTTCGATTGGTCCACAGCACTAGAGAGCCCAGCCTGGGGGCTGCTGCTGCTGCTGTTGCTACTGCTGTGAGACTAGTGCGTGTCTGCTGTCCACCCTTTTACACCAAATACAAAAAGAAACATAAAAAACCCAGAAGGCGTCCTTCCTTGGTCGCCCACAAAAATTCAGTTATGCCGAATGTCCGTCCATCAGTGGAGGAGTTCACAGACCTGAAATCCGACCCGCTCATAGAACAAAAAAACACAGCAGCCGCTTAATAATAATATATTATAATAATTTGGCTGAATTGCCCTGGCCCCGGCACGACTCTTCTAACAAAAGGAGAGAAAATAATTATAAATAAAACAAAAAAAAAACCAGAGAAAAAAAACCAAGGTAGCCTCTTGGCGTTGACTGCTTCATCGATCAGCGACGATCCAAGACTGGAGACTGGGAGACTGCAGCACTGCCACGCCCCCCAAACTGGACTACCGTGTTGGTAGCCTGCGCCTGCCTCTTGTCTGACGGCTTCTGTTGTACGCAGTAATTTCCTCTCCTTCAGCTTTGGCGCTCCGGCAACGGCAGCAGCCGCAAACTGCTTATTACCATTAATTTTGAATTGTTTTTCGTGATCTTAACGATTGCCGCGATTTGCAGCTTAAGCAAAAAGAGAAGAAACCGAAGATGTGAAGCGGCTGCAGCAGCAGCAGCAGTAGAAATCATGTTTTTTCTTTTCTTTTTAGTATGAAAATATATCTTTTTGCGCTATGTTGAGTATGTGAGTACCAGAGTTGGGAGTTACTTTACTTATTTCCTGCACCCAAACTCGTGAGTTATTTTAAAAGGCCACAGAAGCTGCTGCTGCTGCTGCTGCTGCTCTCTTCCTTCTCCTCCTGCTGCTGCTGCTGCTTTGCATGCTCCGGCCTGGCCGACCTTACCACATTTTAATAACTCGTTGGCTGAATGTTCATTTGTATGGCTCAGTCTCTGAGACTTTTGTTGCTAAATGGAACTGTTCTCTGTTTTTTTCGTGTTTAATAATAATGCCAAATGAGTTAAGAAACACGAAAGCGTAATACCCTAACCCTAAAGGAAAGACGTTAGGCCCTGGCAGCCCATTTGTTTTTGTATTTCGTGGTGTCTTAAGCAGTTGGTTCCTTAAGAATGTTCTGGAAGAGGGTCATTTTCCATGTCCTGAACAAGAACCAGAGTCTATATTATGTGGACTCCTATTGCTCATTTAGTCAACCTCCCTACATTCTCTAAAATTTTTGAGCTTATTTTTCCTTTTCGGATCAGTCAATGCTTTTTTTATGTTTCAGTTTCAACTCTCTTCCAGTGAACTCTATTGTTAGCCGTCGCTTTGAGTTCTGCCCAACTTTAACCGATGCTTTCCGCTTCTCTACCGATAGCCATTCTAAAAGTTTCTTTGAGTCTGCCAGGTGTCTGCCCGGCTTCCTCCAACGGGTTTAATTCCATTGCCTTCCTAGCGATGTTCTGCTCATTTTTTCTGAGTGTATATCCAATTCAACTGAATTTCTAGACTTGCTTAATCAGCTTTTCATCCAAACAGAATCAGGTAATGTCCGGGAATTATCTGAGGTATCCAGGTCGACCTGCGCATTTACCAGGTTTTTTAGCCTATTTGCCAGGAGAAACATATCATCATAGTCCAGATTACATAGTAGCTAGGGACAGTAGGAAACATAACAAATCCCCTGTCGGTATGGAAAAGGCTTCGAGAACACTCAACCGTGCAGCAATCTTTACTGTACGCTGTCGTATGTCGCCGTGATGAGTGAATTGATCGTTTCCGGAATCCCTCTCCTTCTCAACCACTGCCATATGCACTGCCTGCTTGCGCTGTAGAAGACCTCACATATGCGAAACCAAAGCTACTAAGGAGATTACATTCGGCTGACTTATATCTCATAATTTAAGGAGTTATATTTGAATTTTCTAACAACGCACAAATAAGAAAACAGAATGAAAAAAAAAGTCAAAATATTTGTTCAACGAAAGTCAACGATAAGACTAAAGTTAAACGTTGTCGATGTATAGTTAGTTGACGTAATTCTTAAGATTTTCAAAAAGTTCATTTTGAATTATTTTAAAATGCTTTTGATCATTCTTTTAGGTTGTAATGGCCTTAAGTCAAGCCCGATTAACTCAAAAAAATACAAAATGTTCTTTTTCAAATTCCAGGAATTTCTAATGTCAGCCCATAAACATTACAGAAGGAAAAATAAGAATTTCTACCAAATACAAAATGTTATTGGCTTGAGCCCATTCCCAAGTTCTCCTAAAAAGAGTTCTCAGAATTGAACCAAAAATGGCTGGAAATATCCAAGGGCCATAAATAAAACTATTTGGTTGAACTATTGTAGGTCAGAAAATACAGATCACTCCATAAAGAAAGAGATAGAATCAGTTGGGAGTTTTTAGAACAGACTCGTAGCTAGCATGATAAGTTAATTTTGTAGTCGATCTCACATATTTTGTATTTGAACTTACTGTAAAAACAAAATGTTCTTGATTCAAGAACATTTGTTCTCATTTCAATAATTATAGCATACCTTTTTCGATTTTAGTATGTTTCTTACTCAATTTAAGTAAGCCCTATAACGAATCATACTTGAAATTTTAAGTACAAAACGGGTTAAATTCAATCCCGTTTCATTTAGATCGCTGGCAGACGTTTTTTTCTGAGTGTACATCTAAAAATATCCAGGAAAATATGAGATTTTAGTATATCAATGGCATTTCTAAGTCATCGCAACTGATTTTTTATTTAAAGTGACAAAATAAAGTATGATTACTAGATTTTACAGAAAGAAACTATTTGAATGAAATCTATTTGGATGTGAACGGACGGTATAGGTCGGGACTAACAATTATACACTGGCGATGAAAGATGTCCACGCTCAGCTAATTCTGACTGCTATCATTTAAGAACATCTCCAATCCTACGTCATTTCTCTAGGTCAAATAAATACTATTACTAAAAGATAAGCTAAATGAAAGTATTTAAAATTCCACCATAATTGACTCAGACTGCGAAGAAGAGAAGTTAATGAAAGCAATAAACAAATATCAAATATAAAATCTGTGAATGATGTTATAGATTCCTTCTAAGAGCACATACATTACATACATTGACAAAAGATTTACAATTTTGGAAAGGTCTTAAAAACGAAGTTTAAAAAAACATTGCTTTAACTAAGTAGAGAAGCTTTTTCAGCTACTCAGGTAACAGTTGAACAAATATTTTCAACGCTTAAGTTTATTCTTTCTTATTTAAGAGCTAGTAAAGATGAACAGCTCCTGGAAGATTCCTAGACTAAGAAGTTCCTAAAAATTGTTAATTTCTAATACCTTCAATATATTAAGTAGTGAATATTATGATTAAGTGAATAATCCAGCCGGGTGTGGCTCAGCGGCTAGTGTGTGCGCCCGCTGAGCGTAAGGTCGTGTGTTCGATCCCGCCTTAGGACATCTAATGAAGAGGTTTTTCTTTGAAAAACTAACGCACCCTTTCACCTTCACTAGCTGTTGGCGCTACCCATGAATAAGCTTAAGAAACTGCCTTTCGGATTCGGCGTTAAACTGTAGGTTCCTTTTACTGTGCGAAAATTATAAGCACTCAAGCCAAGAAATTGAAAAGGAGCTCGGCTTTTGAGCTGTGTCAGGCCAAATGTGAATAATTATTATAAAAAGAAAGATATACAAATTTCATTATCAACCTATTAATCAATCGATAGACAAACTATTTTTGTTGTTCAAGCGAACCAAGGTTCGGAGCAAAAACCATGGGTTCATGGGTTCCAGGAACCGCTCCGCGAACCGAACCTTGGATTTTACAATGGGTTCAAGCCCCGGACCGAACCTTTTACTGTCTGTCTGTCTATCAGTCCGTCTGTCAGTCTGTCTGTCTGTCCGTCTGTCCGTCTGTCCGTATGAACAAACAGATTTCTGAGTTGGTAAGTGACAGAGGTTTGACATGTATGGGACATATGCTTCTTATACTTGCAGGCAGATTCTTTTTATTTCCAATTTTCGCCCCCGCAAATTGAAAAAAACTGCGTATTTCTCAAAGTTTTATAGATAGAAGGTTTGTTCCTTTAGGACTTATTTAGTAATCATGATTATTTATCGATCCGCCAAAGGAATGGTAGAGATCGGCTGAACGATATTCGAGTTATAAGGAAAATAAACAATTATGGGCAGCAACGGTGATGGGCAGCACTTCACAGGTACAGAGTATATTATAGCCGGGCTTGACCGACATTCTTACTTGTTTTCCTACCATAATATGAATAAACCTGCACTTTTTAGCTGGCTCGAGGTCATGTTATGCTTACGCATAACTTTAAACAGAGACCCACAACACCATTAGATCGTACTGCTGTTTCAGGGGGGAACAACCCCACTCATCAGCGATCTTACCTGACTGTCTGTTCAAGCAGCAGTCTCTCCATGCCTGCGTGGTCAAAACTGATTGGTAGAACTCGGATTTTGATTTGAACCCTAGTAGGCAAAAGGAAATGTGCACTACATTGAATGTTATGCTGACTCTTAACGCGAATAAATTAGAAAACAAAAAATTCACTCCCTTCCAAGATGACTTAAATTATTATTTAATAAGTTACACCGCCAGCCAAACTCAAAATGCAGACATCAAAATGACAAAAACACATTCGCCTTAGTCTGCTAGGATTAAAATCGATTTGAAAATATGCAAAATCCGAGGTCTACTGATTGGGAATTCCGCATGCTGGCGCAAAACACTCGAAAATCAGCCTGAACACACAGAAGACACACACACAAAGGCTTCTGTAAGAGTTTTAAGCGTATTAGTGGGGTTGGTCCCCCATGAAACAGCTGTACGATCTACCAACCTCCTGTGATGTTGGGCGTCTCTGTTTAAAGTATGCGTAAGTATAACATGACCTCGAGCCAGCTTAAAACTGCAGGTTTACTTAGAAACTTTAGAAAAGTCTTAAAAAATCGAATTAACTAATTTTCTGAACATAACCTTCGTTCGGGCCAGAACACCTGCGCTTTGCCGCCCATATACAGTTTCTATAACTTTGCCAACCTATAATTAATGACAATCAAATCAATGGCCATCTGCATACAAATTATGTTTGTTTGCTTTGATACTCGCTCTTGTTATACATATTTCCCTTCCTCGCCTCTCTCAAGTTCAAGCAGCAGTCTCTCCATGCCTGCGTGGTCAAAACTGATTGGAGCAGCGCAGTCGACAGCGACGGTTTGGTCGCATTAAACCATTTGTAAAGTGCTGGCGAGTCACTTGCACCATGAGAACTGAAATAAAGAAGACCTGTTAAATTTTTTGCGCGCCGTGTTAATTTCATTTGGCTGGTTTTAACTTGGGCAATTGGGGAGGCAAACCAGTCTCTCCACAACATTTTTTCCAAAAGGAAGAGGTCCAAAAAACCAGAACTTAGCCGGTTCTGCGAGGCTCGGCATAGATCGTTATTGCCTCAGAAAGATTGTATTAAGAAAAACTTTTTAATTGTTTTTATTGCCTAAGGTAGTTATTATAGCGAACCTAGGCTCCGACGGCGAAATAGTCCTAGTGACCGCAGTCGATTCTGAATGTATGGAGTCATGTATCGATCGCCAAAAGTTGTCGATACTTGTCTCCCTTAAATCTTATGTTCCATCTCTAGCTTAAGCTCGGAAATTTTACGACTAAATCTTGGTTAGCTTTTTTCCCGTCCAACTAATTGGGCCACTAATAAAGAATTCTGGATTTCTAACTAATTGGCCACATTGGCTTCTTATTTGCACGGCTTGGATTATTGTCGGATTGTTCTTGAACTCTCATTTGCTCGGCTTGTTTGGAGTGCGGCGGCGGCGGGATAACCTCTGTCCCCCATCATTTGCTTTACAAAAAGATTCCGCTCGGCTAACCCAATACGGCGACGTCAACGGAGTTGACCCCAAACTCGCTACAATATAATTGTTCGATTTAAGAAATGGGTTTGAAATGCATCGATCCTTTCGTTTAAGAGTGTTCGAGGAATTTTTTATGACAGAATCAGATAGAATTAGATCAAACATACGAAAGCTACAACAACAAATTGCACAGCCTTTCATACATGAGTGAGCTATTTAGTATATTTAAGGAATATCGCACATCAAAACTTCACAATAGTTCTATTGGTAAGATCAACTGCTATAACTTAAAAAACAATTTTCACATTGACAATCTTAGTATTACCCTCTTTCTTCATATTTGTAAATCAATTTGAGCGAAAATGTTGTGTGAACAGCAAAGTCACCCATTAAAAAGGGTATTCATTTCCGTCCCCATTATGTTTAATGTATTCAAATCGCTTCTCTTATTCTCATTCTCGTTCTCATTCCCATTTCTCTCTATAATTTGCCTCACTTTGCATGTGGAGTCCGTTTTTCTTTGCTTTTCGTTTCCAATGTGATTGTAATGACTTCGTTTTGGGTTCTTTGTATTTTTTTTATGAGTTTCTTAAGAATTATTTTGTTGTTGTTGCATTTGGAGCGTAATTACAGTAATGCAAGAGCAGCCGCAAAAAAAACAGAAACACATCAAATTAAACAGGAGCCAATGATCGATCGATCGGTACGCACAGTTCTCAGTTCTCAGCCACAGAAATCATCGCCCATTAAGAAAGTTGAAGTTGAAATTGCAATTTACCCCATGTAGGGGTAGGCGGGTAGCGGGAAGCAGCAGCTGGAATGTGTATTATAAATTTAATAATTATTATCGACAATTTTACGACTATCTCCACATATAATGCCAGCGACATGCAACGTGGCGTATGCGCTATTTGAGCTATTGAATATTCATGCAGGCTAACGGGGAGTGCGGGGGGGCATACACCCGAAATTCAGTTTGTTATATAACACACATAATTATAGGCAAATCGTGGCAACGAATTTTCGCCACGCACACAAACGCGCGAGTCTCTAATGCAAACGGCATTCCCCCCAGCCTCCTCCCACCACGCCCTCAGCATCCATGCAGCGGGCACTTATGTGGCATTTGCTGCATTTTGGTGCTGAGGAGCACTGGACGCACATATGGATGAGAGTGAGGGGGGTGTCCAGGACAGTGGGTGGCGACTCTACAGCATTTCTAAGTATTATACATACACACATACGCACACTCGGTGCGTGTGTTTAACTGTACATATGTATGTAGGTATGCCTTTGCTATATTTGTATGTTTTGACTATTATACATGATTTCCTCGCAGTGCTTGTGTGTGTGTGTGTGTGTGTGTTGGTGTAGCTGTTTGCTGCAGCCATAGGAATAGGAGGCTGCCGCCTATTGAAGTTGCCTGGTCCTAGATGGCACCATGAGATCGCCGCGTGGCAACAATAAAGGATTTGCAATTCAACAAAAACGATTTCAAATGCATTATTAACACTGAGTTGCATTTTCAACAGAAACAAAATAAATAGAACAGTCACTGGAAAAACCTTGGACCTGGGGACTATACGAGGGTCGGGTGTTGAGTCATTGGCCCAAGTAAGAAAATATGTAAAGACTATCGGTTGCGCTGTGCTCAGCTAAGGGATAGTATGCTCCGCGGACATTACCAGTGATTATTATAACGTCTATCATTAGAACTTTATTTTACCTTGCCTAAAACTTCATGTAAGTGACCAGGTAACTAGCGATTTCACTAGCGAAACGGGGTTAGCATTTTACATAGCTTAGAAAGGGTAGTTTATACCCTAAATAAAAGTATTTCGTGGCAGGTACCTGGTTATTTGACTACCCACCAGTGTTAAATACCTTCAGTGAACAAATCAAGAAGATCGTTCTTATTATCACGAATATTTGATGTAAAAAGTTCTGTAAGAACGAAGATTCTTGGATCCTAGAAGAAAAACACTGAATCTTGTAACTAGCGAAAAGTTTTAAGCTTTTACTAAGTTTCAAAAATAACTTATCACCTCAAGAAAAGCAGTTAGTGCCTTTTGCTTGGTGATTTAACTAGCCACTAGTTGGCAGTACATTACAAAGTCAACATTAAGTCTCTTTTATGCTAAGATTCTCAACGAACTTCATATATTTGATCGTGTATCTAGCGATTAGCACTTTGAATTGTTTCAAATATCACTTATTCCCTTAATGAAATTCAAAAAAAGATGTTGGAGTTATCCATCAGCTGGTAGCAGCTTTATTGACGGCTAAAAGTTGGACA